>JAOTAV010000016.1:1096702-1119703 GCA_026546445.1 Cyclargus thomasi | reverse complement strand
GTATTTTGGTACAATGTACAACATATCATATGAAAATTTAACGAGAACTAGCATACGAAAGCAAAATTTATTACTTTAACAATGTTTTGGGCGACCTTAGTTGCCCGGACGTTTGAGAAGTTAGCTGACTTGGAATATATTATGTGTATGATACTTTTTATTACAATTAAATGCTCCAGTGGCATTAATCGTTACAACGCGGTAAAACCTGCGGGAACATCCAAAAGATGTTCTTCATTCGCTAAAGATTGGCGGCATGGTTCATTAACCCTCTGTCAAATTCCTATACGAACCGCGATCGTCAACAACAAAGTGACAACACAAAGCTTTGTTTACAATCGCGTTTTGTATGGAAATGAAAAAATTTTTTGACTGAGGGTTAATGAACCATACCGCCAATATTGAGCGAATGCTTAACAGCATCTTATAGGTACTCCTTACGTTAAAGCAACAAAAGGGACGCCCTTTTCGCTATCCAATCGGTTTCATTGTAATATAACAATCAAATCTTGTCCTAACAGGGTCACCATTAGGACAGCGATTATGGTCCAATTCACTGACAATAGTACCGAGTACCAATGCGAACGTTCGCAAAACAGGTCGATGACATTAAGATATCATATTGTATGCTACATTAAACTAGGGGATAATCATATGTATTAACGCGTCCTTCATATGATACAAGGGGTATTCCTTAGCGAATATTGGATTGGGAATTTAAAATCCACTTTCAGATATTCGCAGTAACGAAAAGATCAAAAACTTGAAGTAATTTGCAGTTAAATCTGGCTAGACCGAAACTCCTTTAAAAAGTAATTTCGAGTTTAATTAAACTTTATTTAAAACATCCCTAAACATCTCTAAGAAGTCTTAATGGAAAGCTGTTCAAAGCCTCTCTGAATGAAACCTGAACATTTTAAGAACTCTGCGAGTTCTTTTGGGACCTACAAACGAAATTTTTACCAGAGCATGTTATAATCTTAAAATTACATTGTGTAACTTTTTATAACCTTCTAAGTTGTAACTGACTTTTGATCAACTGGCTATGTTGTAACTAACTTATACCCGCGGCTTCGTTTGTGGATTTTGAAAATCACGTAAATATAAAAATATTTTGGGAACATGATGTTTTTCCAAGATAGTATGTATTTTTTGTTACTTTCGTATATTCGTTCGTTTGTTATGTTTCTTTCCATCGTTTCAACAAGTCTATACCAAAAATAAAGTTGATTGGTTACTTTATTAGTCGTGAAGGAACGGGAAACAATCAAACACTTTTCCATTTATAAAATTAATATAGATTACTTAAGTTCTAAGCCAATGCTGTAATTGGGTTCCAAACAACTAAATTACAACTAAAATTTAGTCCACATAATTATATTAGATAAAGTCATTATCCCAAAATAATATCCGCGTGCATTAATCCAGACCTCCGTGCACAACCTATAATTTAGTGCTAGTATTAAATTTATTCTTGGCACTAAATTATTCAGTATTTCGACACCCATTGTTCATAAACAGGTTCTAGAACTATCGGCTCCTTTGGCGACCACGTGCCTAGAGTCATGCTTTGAAAGGAGTTTATAATGCCTTTTACGGCGCAAAGTACAGGTAAGGGCGTTTTCAAAGTAAGCCAGATTATTATAGGTAGAGAAAAAGCTCGTTACTATTTCTTTGTGTAAACGACGCATTAGTTAAAGGCCTGCCAACAGGCTAAGCATGACCATTAGAATTACCACATAATAGAAATAGAAAACTAACATCCTTACTAATATTATAAAAGTGTGTTTGTTTGTCCTTCCTTCACGTCCAAACGAAGCAACAAATTGACTTTATTTTTCGCATACAGTTAGTTGAAGGGATAGAGAGTAACATAGGTTACTTTTGGTCTTGGAAAAACATCACGTTTTTTAAAAAATCGAGTCTTCCGATTTTCGAATTCCGTGCGAAAATTGAAAAGTGACAGATCTCCCTTGTCAATCCTCCACTATATGCCTATCTTTGGAAAGAAACCTTTCCATTTTCCAAGTCATGCTTTGTGTGGTTCTTGTTACGTCATCAAAATCGGCTCATCAGTTAAATCGTGAAGATACATTTGGAATGTAAATGCTTATAAGCAGAAACGGATACCCAGTAAACGTGCCCGTTTTGGAGCGATAATTTTGCTGCGCTAAATGCAATGTGACTCTTCTGGACTAATAGATGGCACCTCGGATATCAAATTCAGACATCGGGCATTCTTTGAAGTGTCTTCATAGAAATAGCACTTCAATCCCTACTGACTTCATAAAAATAATAAAGCACAAATCGATTCGGTCGATTCCACCAATCCACCAACGACGTCAACCGGGAACAAGAATATTGCGGCCGGATAACATGCAACTTTATGACATAGACTACAGGTTTCATTTTCCTATACGCCTTTAATCACGGCAACGACATTGACGAAAGAGCAATATCGCTAAAAATGAAAGCTATAGCATATATCATAAAGTTGCATTTTAACGAAATAATATAGTTCTCGGTTGACGGTTTTGGTGGACAAACGGCGTAAGTCTCATTAGTAAAAATTATCTAAATTGTAATAAATTAGAAGTAATTAATTATTACTATATCCGCGTTAATGTTTATATCAGTAGCGTAGTCTACAGACGCATTTCGATTCAAGGTTAGTCTTTAGTAACATTTGAAAAAAATATATCACACAAAAAACTCGTGTAGTAAAAACAAATATGTCACCTCGAGATAAGCAAAAATTGGATTTGGGATCTTATTAAAATCACTCTTCCTATTACTTAATACAACTTCTTCTTTCTTTGGTGCTTCCGTAACGTCATCTAGCCAACCAATCGTAAGAACACGTAAGATTTTAAAAATACGATGGAAATAGGGATAGGAAAGTTGGGCCACCGGTAAACTCACTCACTGAACGACACACAGCACAACGCCGTTTCACGCCAGTTTTTTTCTGTGAGGCCGTGCTATCACTCCGTTCGAGCCGGCCCATTCGTGCCGAAGCATGGCTCTCCAACGGCAATGAGCATCCGTATTATGTACTTGAGATCGGAAATTTTCTCATCGGTACACGCCTCCGCCTGGGTTCGAACCAGCACCCTCTCGAGTGCGAAACAAAGGTCTTACCCACTTGGTTACGGACGCTCCACTAATTTTCTAATTTAATGGCTTGTAACTTATAAGTTGTAAAATAACTTTCAAAAAACAATTTACTCTCTCAGCATTCTCCCTTCAATCTTAGCTAGATTGAAGTAGTTTTTAAAGAGAATTAATCATTTTATACAATCACATACAATGTACCCTTGTGTAGGAAGGACAAAAGAAATTACCAAGTACGCTCTTGGCTACTTTCATCACAATTCTTTTAACAAGGCCTATTTCATCCCTACAAAAGTGCCGTATATGGAGAATTTGTCAAATAAGTCGTGGTCTACCCGACACATATCAGGAAATGATGAACAAAAAAGTTGCAAGGAGAATTATGCAAATGATTATTAGGAGTATGCAAAATGGAGGTTACATAATTAACTAATGTTTTTTTTTAATTTTCTCACATCCTCAGTGCACGCACGTCGGTATCCGCTACCGCTCATCGTTCGCGCCACTCGCTGCGTAAGATGGCAGAATCGATAAGATCCGTCGCGACAGTTTGACCCAATTTATCTCGAGTGTGAATGTCAACCGAGGCGGATTTCGGTAACCAAGAGATATTTTAACTACTTACGGCATATTTAAATTAATCAGACATGCCGAATTACCGATGGACCGAGCGAAATTAAGCCTTTTGTGCGCTGAATTGAGGTGTATTTTCGCTTGTAGGTTTAACGTTTTATTGTATACTAGTTGTTGGTGCCCGCAACTTTGTTGGGCAAAAATTTTTATATCACGCATGAACCGTAAATTTTCCTGGGATAAAAAGTATCCTATATGTTGCCCAGACCGAATAGTTATTAAACGAAAAAAAAAAAAGATTTATTCAAATCCGTCCAGTAGTTCCTGAGATTAGCGCATACAGACAACTTTTTTTGTCGATATTTGTTCTATTACTCTTCCGTAAAAAATTGGAGTGTCTGCATATTTAATATTTTTTACAAAATAATCAATGTGGGGGTGACATTGATTATTTTGTAAAAATATTACATATGCAGACACTCTAATTTTACTGTTTTATTATATGTAAAAAAGGTTAAGGTGTACCTGTCATGGTTAACCTTACAACAAATCGTTATCCAAAGATGCAGTAACCAAATCACAACCATATTGCAACCTAGCTTCAAATGGTATTTTGAAATAAACCTTAACACCGTCGCACACAATTTAAAATTGTTTACCATATATCATTAATGTCGTTTCATTAAATACGATAAAATGTGCACGACGATAACGGATATTAATTAAAATCCCAATTTAAACCTTAATTAAAGAGAAAACAGCTAATATTGTGAATTTATTAATGAAACCATTTATACTGTGTAGAGTAAAAGGATAACGCGACCTAACCTCCCGAGTTCCAGTGCACGCTATCATTTTATGAACACGACAAAATAACTTTACCTGAGTTTTATTAAAAGGACAAGTCTTTGTTAGCCGAAATAATTATAATAATAATATCTATAGACGCTTCACACCACGTCAATCTCGCCCTGTGCTAAGCACCTGAAGAACTTATGTTACTGGTACCAGACAACGGAAATAAATTTAATAATTTTATACTATACACATATTTAAGATTTTTATTATATGATACACATATTTTAGACACATCCACCACGCAGGAACATTGAAAAACTCTTTGATCCGTCGGCGAGTTTCTAACCCGCGACCCCCGGCGTGAGCCACCAAAGCGCTCAACCACTGCGCCACAGAGGTCGTCAAGGTATAAATAAATTATTTACATTTATTTGTAATGCACATGTTATGTGTTAGACACTTTTTTGCACAGCGGAGGAACACACTAACAATCCCAAGCACATCAACAGAATTTTTTAGCTACAAGGAAATTGGCTACAATATTTAAATCTCACAATTAACTATCTTAAGTTTTATACGTTTTCTTTCTAGATTTCGCATTTCTTAACCGACTCGGCAAATAAAACAAAAAACTATGCAGTTGGGCCCAACAATACTGTTCACAGAACCAGTTCACAGGTAGGGTTGCCAGTTGCAAACATCAAAAGTCCGAAAAAAAGGTCTGATTTCCAAACAAAAAATAAGATTAAATACTAAGATTTTTTTGCAAATTCTTTTTAACAAACCATTTGAAAGACACGTTATTTTTGTTATTACAACCTTAAAATTTAAAAATGTACTACATTTTGTTTCCAATCTGAAGATTCAGGATCTTTTTCGATTAGCCAAGTCCGACCGCAATCCTGAGAAAAGAAAAAAAAAATCCTGAGATCTCAGGCCAAATCCTGAGATATGGTAACCCTATTCACGGGGCTTGTGTTACCTGCGAACACAGGTGTGCAGTTTTTGTGTTACCCGGTCAGACGTAGACAGGTATGTTTTCGATATGTCAACATTGCCTTATTCGTAACGGATAAAACCGCTAAAAGGCAGCCGATGCATTCGGTAATAAAAATTCTCGTAATCTGCCAACATTTTTGCGTTAGAAATACACCTAACTGCACTTTTAAACAAAGATTTTAGCAAACGATACTTTATACGATGAAAACTTAACGGTAAACTAATTACGACTCCCGGCTCGGCACGGAATGCAAATGGCTAAAACTGGTTTACAAAAAACCCACCAGATGCAACGCAGATGGACAATTTATTGCACACAAAATTAACGCCACCACGCTCGAGAGTAAATTTTATGATCAAATTTTGCAGTTTTAATACGTATTCATCATAAGGATTACAGCACTAGGCATATAAGATACGATCGATATTCGACATTGACTAAGTACTAAATACTAATATGTACTCTGTGCATTGACAGTATACTCGTAGAAGCTTTGTATGAAAGAATTTCGACACTCTCATTTCAGGAATTTTTTTTTCTTAATTTTTTAATCTTAAGTTGGTTTTTTAACCAAAAGACATTTAGAGCCTAATAATAGTTACCTACAAATTTTCTAATGGCTAAGCTACAAAATCTAATGGTATTAACTATACTCAATCCAAAGAGTAAGGCAAGCATAAATTGCTGTGCTTAGAAAGTGCAAAATGAAAAAGAAATTTCGTTGTAAAATTTCTAGTTTCGCTCTAAAATGAGACTTATTTTATATGTAACTAAATGTTGTAACTTTCTACTAGTTAAAAAACGAGAGTAAGTGCACTATTAAAATCATTATTCGAGTCTAGAATGAAATAACACGATGTAATTGCTATTTTAATGCTTTGAGCTTCGACTTGCAATATTTTGTTAGTTAAAACCAGTTTTAACTATTTAACTATTTAACGGGATACACCTTGAGTTTTGTACAACAAAAATTTCTATTAATAATAAAAATATCCTCTACCTAAAACGTGATAAACCAAATTATTAGTTTAACCAGCGTTTTAAACCGCTATAGCATAGTTGAAATAATTTGGTGACGCAACTCTAGCATCGTAACCAAAACGTACCGAGATGCGTTTAAAATAGAACTATTTGCGTCGACTGCGCCCCGCGGCTCGCCGTATCTTATCACTCGCTATCACAGCCATCACGCCGACGATTCAGTATTTAATAGGTCACCATCCACTAACAATAACAAACGAAATTCAAGACCCTTCGTTCCGTTTTCGAGCCTTACAATATTTTGAATATAGAAAGTTTTTCTGACAAAGAATCACACTTCGTTTCTTATTTAACATAACCGGAAACGTAATACACGTAAATATACTGGAAAACGTAGAAAACCGACTGGTTTTATGTTAGAAATCTGTCGGAAAGGCGAAAATACGCGAGAACAATGTCGGGTGTGGCCGGCCAGCTGATCGCACACAGGCAGCTGTTTACTAATGAAGACTATTGATTTTGTCCCGGGCCGGCCCGCTACTAACAGGTGGTGCGTTTTAACTTCATACCCCTAGGTCTCACAGCTGAAGATACATAGACACAGAGAAGGTACTGACCTTAATTCCGGAGCGACCCTGCTGCTTCAGCAACACGTTCTCGGGCTTCATGTCGCAGTGGATGATGCGGTTCTTGTTGAGCGCGTGCAGGCACTGCAGCAGGCTGTGCGAGAACTTGCGGACCAGCTGCAGCGAGAACCCTTGGAACTTGTTCTTCCGTATCAACTCGTACAGGTTGATGGAGAGCAGCTCGAAGGTGATGCACGTGTGGTTGCGGAACGTGAACGAGTCGAACATGTGAATGACGTTCATGGTGTTGTCCTTGTCCTGATCACGCAGGTGCTCCAGGATGCGAATCTCCTCCTGCGCCTGCCGGTGGAAGCGCTTCTCGTTGCGCACCATCTTGAGCGCGACGTTCTCGCGCTTCTTATGATCGTAAGCCTTCACCACCTGGCCGAAGCTACCCTTGCCGATCACCTTGAGCACCTCGTACCGGTACGCAATATGATCGTGCATGATGTGTATGTACGAGCCCTGCTCGTTGTCGTACTCGCAGTTGTTCGGGAAGCCCACGATCCCTGGCCGCTTCTTGGCGTTAGCGCCGATGAAGTACACCTGCGGGTAGTCGTAGATCTCCCGGTGCTCGTACGGCGTCAGCTTGTTCATGTACAGCTTCATGACCTGCTCGGGGCTGGCGGCCGCTGCTGGCGGGCGCTTGTCCGGAGGCTGCGCGTTCGCCGCAGGCGGCGCCGGCGGCCCGGGCTCCAACGGCGGCAGCGCCCCGTCCCGGAGCAGCGCCCGCCCGAACGCGTGCGCGCTCCCTAGAGGCATGTCGCCGGTCATGGCCGAGCGGCCGCCGCCACCTCCGCGTACCTCGCTCGCCGTGGCCGAGCCGACCCACGCTCGCCCGTCCACCCCACTGCACCTCACTGCACTCGCACTGCTAGACGGCGCCACCCTAGGACACTACACCTCATTTCACGTAAACCGACGATTGATATTACCACGCTTCCACTTATGAATGCACATTCCGTCTCGGACGCGATACGGTGGAACGATCACAGATGACACCGTGCGACGCGAACGTGAAACGCAAACAAAGACCCCTTCCTGCGAGTCGACCCGACGACAGAACCAGAGAGAAAATAGAAACTGGTCGCTAAAGTCATTGAACCGCTCCACTGCGAACGACACACGAGTGCGAGTGAGAAAGTGATACTGATTTTAGTATTGAGTTGTCTACACCCAGAGGGCGTTTTGTGATTTTGTCGATGTTGTCATTACGTAAGACCCCATTTTATAGCATAGCAACATTGATTGTCTTTGACATGTTACATATTTCCACACCTGCTGGTTATTGTGTACTGAAAACCTAAATGCAATCTATTTAATAGTTAAATATTATTAAATTCTTTGTTACTTTTGATAAAGTAAAAATACCAAAGATAAAAAACTTAAATATTTAAATGACTTAATTTAAAATTGTTCTTTGCTTAAAATTATTACATATTTATGCTTAATATTAATATAAATAAGGGTTTTCATCTCGGAATGAAAGATGACCTAGATAGGCTGGAAACTTATAAATTAAATTTTAAAATAATGTCATAAATCTTGTATCGAAAACTTCCAACCATAGCATGTCAGCTACTACAAAAACTGAAGTACAAAGATTGACATGAACTTATGTAGATTCTTAGAGTGCCGGGAATCAAAAGGTCATCGATTAATTTATATCCCAAAAAAATGTACGGTTCCCGCCTAATAAACTTATTTTGGCGCAACGGAATTGCATATTTGAATTTTTGAAAAATTAAAAAAAAAGAAGTAAATTTTTTCACCTTGGTAAATTATATGACGGGGACAAGTCATTGTTGGTAGGTTGGTATGCGGTAAGGTTTGGAATGTTAATTTTAAGGCTTATTACTTGTTTTTAGTTTTTATCCTCTCATTCCGAGATTATATGCCTTTTTTACTAATGTTACTGGACTAAACATTCAAAATTAAATTACATAATTTAAAAAATCTGCGTAAATTTTTACAACAGTATTTTTTAAATTTTATAATATTTTTAAACAAAACTACTTGGAATTATCTCTTCAATTAAGCAAAATATTCTTTTGAATTGTATAAAAAGTTTGCTTTATATCGAATAATTGGGTTGTCCGTTCTATGCAATAGCATGGATGTTTATAATATAGCTAATAAGCTATATTATAGAATCTGGTGAATTTTAAACCATATTTCAAGACATTAGTGATTATTTAACAGTTTTCTAACTTTTTATGTCATTTCCATTGCACTCTAAAAAAGAACAGAAATGTGTTATCAGGCATTTATTTAATGTATGCAGTAAAATAGGCTAATTGACATTATGAATTAAAAAAAAAAAAATCCACAGCCGAACATATTAACCTCCTCGTTTTTGGAAGTCGGTTAAAAATAAAAGAGTATTTTATTATGACAGGTTGATGAATTAAAATGGGTAGACATAATAATAAATTTTCATTCATGTAATTACGATATCAGTTTATAATTTCAATTTTAAAATGTGATCACGATGAGAGTCTGTCTAGGTGGTAAAAAATTTAATATTTTTAATTTCTACAAAATATGACATAAATTTTAAAGTTGTTTTATGACTTTTTAGCGAGATTATATTAAGAAAATAAAATAATCACAGAAAAGTGCCTATGTTAGAAATAAACTGATCTACTTTTGCAGAAACTGTCAAATACCTTATTGTATGATAACGTATTCGAACATCGCTTATGGTTTAAAGTTACCATGTGAAATTTTTGCTGATATTTGCCGTATCTGCAAAGTATATTAAAATAAGCCGCAATATTACTATGTGAGTGTCAGTCAAATTAAAGTAAAGTTTTTCCACATTTCGATATGAGTATTGATTCTTAGGAAATATCAAGGCAGGTTGTAAAATATTAAATATTTTACAATTTTAGCATTGTAGGAAATTTTCCCACTTTTTGCAACACTTTATTTTATTATCTGATCCAAGAATGGGTCTTAAAAAATGACCAATTCTCTATGGATCGACATAGGTGGCGCCATCTAGCGAGTATAAGTTGACTATTGAACTGTGCATCATCCGTCTGATGAAGACGTGTTTTTATACCATCGTTGTTTTCTGTCATTTATTAGTCGTAAGTCAGTGGTGATTTTATTTTTGTTTTCATTGAAATATGTGCAAAGACTATTGTGTGGTAACAAGAATATAGATAAGATAGAAGATAACACTACCACCTTGGCAAAATATTGTAAGTATTCTTTTTATACTTGATGAGCAACTACCTAATTACTTATTTGCAAATTTCATACGTTCCAAGTGATTTTGTAAGCGATTCAATAATATAATTGCGATATTTCCGGCACTTGCACTCCGTAACTCTATTGTTTCAACGTTCTATGGTTTCATTTTGCATTTATTATTAACTCCTAAGCGACATGGGAGTAGATAATTCTAATATGATTCTAGTAACTAAACTCTCTAATTAAACCACAATTTTATCTGTTGACCTATCTATAAATCACGTTTTCGTTTCAAATATTAATTGGAGAAAGTCAATATATGGTCCGCCCCGTTTTTCCATGTCTAAGATAATTTTTTATTGGAATAAAGCCAGTAGTACAATACATTTGCAGATAAAAGTTCTTTGTTTATTATTTTACAACCGGCTGATTCATCCCGTAGTACACTAGGTGGTATAAACTTGGATTGCCAGAGTATTAGTCATCTCAGCACACTTTAAGGTTATATAAGCAAATAATCCACATCTATATAGTGTATGTTAAATAAACAATGTTAAATGTATTGACAATTTTGTAATTATAAAGGTATGTACTGTTGAATTGAGTGGATATGTAGTTTGACAGAAATCACACTTATATCTGTAATATTATCAAGAGCTAAGCGTTTGTGTGTGTAGTTTGAATTGGGTAATATCCAAAGCACAGAACCAATTTCATAATTTCTAGAACCATTTGAGGAAGCTACATTTTTGTTATTGGTTTCTTCTTCTTTTTACTATGGCTACTTTGGAAGTTGCCAATGTCAGGGAGTATTGACATAAAAGTATCAGGAACAAACAAGCTACGGTGAATTTATGTATTGTGCCTGTTGAAAAATCTTTATCCTAAAACAAATAAATATTAATGATTGGTATCCCCATACCTATAATCTAATATTGTTAGTAATGTATGTATGGAGAGTTTTAATAAATGGAGTTTTGACAAAATATAAAACTGATTGAAAACTGATAGGGCGAGAGACTGTGGGAGGAAGGGTATCATATAGCGAGAAATGATTTCTGGGACAAGAGAGAAAAATGTGTTCAAGGGTGCCCTCGTCTAAAGCACACTCACATACAGAGTTATCCTGAACCCTAATTTTTGTCAGGTAAATTTTTATAGGCTTGTTTTTGTTTTGAAATAAATGATTCAGTAAATGCCTTATTTATTTTAAAACAAAAATGAGCCTATAAAAATAATAAAAAGTTTTCTAACATTAGTTAATTTATTAATTTCCATTTGAACTAAATATCTAGTTCCATGTCCATGCTTACAGTTATGTTCTCTGACAATTACTGTATACTAAATCCTGTTCTGGATAATCACTGTATTAATGTTGACATTATTAAAGTCCAGGTTCTGCTTCCTACTATAAAAGTTGATATGATGTTGAAAAAGCTAAAAACGTAGAGTTGCCGGCATTTGCTACTGTGAAATTTTTAAAGTTTAAGTTATACTAGTGTATTCCCAGGGTGCTACCCACATAAAAAGTAGCCTATGAGTTAATTCAGAATGTCAGATAGCCCCATGCCAAATTTTATCTAAATAGATCCAGCATGAAGAAGAAACATACATAATTATACTCACAAATTTTCGCATTTATAATATTAGTAGGAATATGAATACTGTGGTTTCAATTATCTCTATTACTGACAGTTTTTTTAATGTTTTAATTTCAAAACATATATATGGAAATTGATGTCAAAATGAAAAATACACTCATGCTAATAATAATGACATACTTTTGTTAGTGATATGTCTGGCTTACACGTATTAAGTAGATAAGTAGTTAGCTAAATTTTAACTTAATTATGAGTGATTCAACTTGCCACTACTAAATTTTGTGTTTACATGCAGTTAATAACTTGAAGTTAAGTTAAAATTTTGTAACCTACTTATCTACTTAATATGTGCCAGCCAGACAATAATGTTACATATGAAACAAGACGTGAATTCATATGTTATATGTACAACACATACATAAAAAAACATAAATGTACCAGGAATATATATAAGTAATAAGTTAAATATCTTTTCTCCATCAGGATAAAAAGAAATGCAGAAAAAGTAAGATAAGCCCAGAATTATATTTAACCTATACTATAAGTTGGCTTTACTATCTAAATGTTAACACAACAGTGTCAGCCTAATCACTTTCATATTTTGTTTAACAATTTGCTGATAAAATGACCATACTGTTATAGATTATGACTCCATTCCTTGAAGTGATAAGATTATCATTTGTATGATTTCTTTGGAGCTATGTCATTTGGTCAGAATATGTTAATTCCGTGGAAGTTGTGATCTGTCTGGGTTTGACGTAACCTAAGTTACTTAGATCCCAAATACACGTTTATATGTTGAATAATTGTTTAAAAGATTTGACAATTATAGCTCTTATAAGCAATGCTTTTGAACAAATTCAACAGTTATTGCCACATCCACAATTTTTTTTCGTTTTACACAAAAACACGAGACACTCTTCTAGTCCCCATTTAACTAATATCCATTTAACATTTAACTAAATGATCTCTCTTCTTCTAACAAAAAAAAAATCTTCTGTCAAGCCAACTTCTCTGGTTGGAACTTGGACTCAAGATTAACCAGTCGTATTAAATTAAAACTGCATTAACTATATATAGAATTAGGTGAGATTCAAATTTATTCATGTCTTGTATGTTATCTAACCTTAAGTTTATTGATGATGAAGCCATGTTTGTTTATAATAAACATTGTTTATGCATGGCTGAGCAGTAACCCTTTGCTGCAGTATAAGTATTCTTAGGTAGTTATTTAAAAACTGATGGTAGTAATTCTCTTTTACTGCCCAGAAATGCTATAGTTAAAAGGTTCTTAACAAAAGTACTCTCAAAAGTTTTTATTATTCACTTTATTCTGTATGTTTTATCCATAACTAATTTTTGCCTAACTGTTATCATATTTCCAAATTTAAAAATGGAGTAAATTTGACAATATGATAATTTCTCTAGGACCAAAAATTACTCTCTCCTTTCCACTAAGTCTATGGCAAAAAAAAATCAACTCAATTCTGTACCATGGTACGCACGACGGTTTCTGTGCCAGCTGGTTGCTTAAGCCGGGGGTTGCGGCTTCGAATCGGTGGGATTCGGACGAACGACGACGACGAAGACGATGAAACAAAAAAAAAGTTTTCAATGTTCGCGGGTCTTGGATGTGTATTAAATATGTGTATCATATAATAAAAATCTTAAATATATTGCGTATAGTACAAAAGTATTAAATAGACTCGATGTCTGTCCGTCTGCCTGTCTTAGTAATAGGGTCCAGTTTTTACCCTTTGGGTACGGAACTTTTAATTGCATGCAAAAATTTGTTTAAAATTCAATTTCATTACTTATGTTAGTAACAAGCGATCTTATCAAAGGTGAACGCTTAAATGACAAAACCATTTCGGAATGTTATCTGTCTAAATGTTTTAGCCCTTATCTTACGCATCATAACCGATTAAGATACAAAGAACTTGATCAGTCCTTTCATACAAATTATTAAGATTGACGCACCGTATAACACATTGTAGTCGATGTATTGTTACCAAAATTTGTCATCGTTTAGTAAAATGAGGGGAGACCTTAAACTATTACCCCCTTATTAATATTTTTTTTTAACAGTGTTTGATCAAGATTGGGAGTTATTTTCTGGAATATTGTAAACGTAACACGATAGAAAGGGACACCCAACCTTGATTAGTTATACACTGTTTAAATATTTTTTTGAATGAGGGAGAAGTTAATCTATATGTAAAAGCATCAAACTCCCAGTTATAGTTAATATGGAGGAGCGGGAAATACCAATATATTTTTTTTTAAATATGAGTTAATCGTGCAATATTTTTAATTAACAAAACGCTACGCACACTATAATATTTTGACATGACACGAAATACTCTTACAGTTTATGGTTGAAGTCTGTGATTTTTTTTTAAATAATATTTAATGGCCTGGTAACGAGACCTGTATGCCAAATTGAAATCAGCGATTAAATTGAGAATAGATTATATTTTTATAGCTTCTCTACAGGATGGTTTTTGATATAAATTTTGACCACAAGGCGACCTCTAGTTAGTTTTAATACGAAGTGCATTAAAAACTCCGAGTTTTAGTTCCGTAGAAAATTTGAAGGGATTTAGTTTCAGGTTTTTTTTCTAAAGCAGCATAGACAAAGCGACAAGTTGACTCGGGAATTCTATCAGTCTGACAGTTCCTCCACTGTTTCGTATATCCCTTCTTCCCCTAGCACTTGCTATCTCCTGATGTTGTGTGTGTGCTTGGACGACGGCAGTTACTATCCTTCAGGTGATCCGACTTTGCCCCCTAATCTCGTTACTTAAATAAATATCTACGACGGCTTATACCTTAGCACGAGCTAAACCTGCTGATCAACGATATAGCTTCCCTGATGAGTTATTAGGTCGACAATGTGACCCACTTTGTGTTCTCATCAGCATTAGCTAGTAGCTACCTGGTTATAAGGCTGAGATCTCGACCAACCGGTCAAGTAATTGTGGAAAACAACAGAGTACCTTTTTTATTCAACAGGGTTGTCGAAAATAAAAAATCTTTGAATATTTGCTACAAAAATTAAATAAGCTTGAGGCTCGTTATATAAAAAAAGGAGAGTTTAATTGTTACAGACACAATTCGTAAACATGCTGTTACAAATGCAGATGCAGTCTGCAGATGAGTAATGCTATGACTAATGAATGCTTATAAGCACTACACGTAAAGCGTCTAGTGTACTGTAAGGCCCGATTTATATTTAATTAAGTGCAGTAGCGAGTTAACAAAACGGTTAGCTAAACAGTAAGTAGTAAGTGACGTTCAAACGTTGGCGAGTTAAGTAATCATAAGTTGCCGGTTCGGTAACAAGATAAGTTTCGATAAATTGCTCAATTACTGCCTGCAAACTAAATTTAATATTTTACTCAACTAAATACCTATTGTATTTATAAGTTTTTGATAAATAAAATATTATAATATGAACTCTACTAAACTCAGACGTCTACACGCTGGTGAGTTAATTTGGCGGGGTGCGGGAGACGCCAGAGGGGTAGCACTTCGCACATAGCTAGCCAAAAAATAGGATCGCGTTCTATTTAAGCCAACTTAATTAACAACTTACAACTTTACTCGATTTCACCGTGTAATCAAGTGTAAATCGGTCTTAAATCCCTACTGCCTATCTGCTGACTTTAAATGATTACTTACCTAAAGTGTTTAAAATTTACGTTCGAAACGTGAAAACTCATCCCACTCCTTCATAGAGTTGTTTCACAGTTTTTCGTTCATTTTAGTAGTGGTCAGCAACCCTAATCTTATCATCACGGTCTATATTTATCATCGCGTGTGTACGACAAATCAAGTCCATGTGGTCACTTCAAATTGCCATTACACTGTGTGACTGAGCGAAATCTATTGTACGATTATTATTTACTGGCAGCCAACTTGGCCATTATTCAACCACATTTTTTTAAATTTAGCCACAGAACACAAAAAAAAGTGGGTGCAAGTGATTTAGTGCAAATCATTCGCGACTGCAATATGAGTAAACTGAATATTATGGTGAAGTAAAAATTTGCCCTAACATCAAAACTTTGACTTTACTTTTTAATTGAAGTCGTTTAATCAAAAAGATTTTAATAAATGCATGAAGGAAGTTACTACGTGGACATCTTTTCTGCACGAGGATTTTTCATTATTCAATACAATAACTCTATGAGGGTATTGCCAACTGCCAATTAAAAATAATTTTCTGTCCTTTTTGGTGAAAGTAATAATTTAGCTCAGTTTAAAAAGTCTTAATACATAGACATGTATAAAAGCTGAGGAGTAGATATAAAAGAACATAACTTCAAGTTGATAACATGCAAATGTGCCCATAGTTGGTTCTTTGTTGAACAAATCTTTAAATCCGCTGAATGTAGGGCGCACCAGATTCGCTCTCATCTCGGACAATCGCAAAGCTTACATTATACCAAGCCAAAGGCCGTCTGCAGTTAAAGCAAAGTTACACTTATTGTCGAAAACGTAGGCTAATAATTTTAATTACTTTTATTCTATGAAAAAGTGGTTATAATGGCTAAAATATTAATTTCCTATATGTTGCCCTTTACATAAAATTTATACTATCGCGGACTTTTTGTAAGCATTATTGAGTTCTACAACTTTTCTATAGAACTGAAAACCATTATAATAACGCTGTACATTTGTATGATAGTATTGTATTGTTGCTTGTATTTTATCAGATTGTCCGTATGTTTTGTCTAGTCAAGTACGAAGTGTTTACAAAATCGATCCCTGATTTTCTCATCTCTCTGGTTTTGTTTTGTCTACAATTTAGATTAATATTTAGAAAACCAAACAATACTTAGTTTTTCATCTATCTCCGTCAGTGAGAAATACTAGATCATATTATGTTATAGAGTTTTGTCTGTGTCAATACTATTATTGAGAAGAAAACATAAAATTTATATTATTTACAAACAATACTGAGATAGAAAACTGAGTAAAAATGAACGTGATTTCACCAAAAATGAAATAAATATAGGCTATTACAATAGCCTTAGTTAGGCTTTCTACTGTTAGATAGCATCACCATTATCTGCCGTGGGATAGTTTCGATTTTGCAATGTAGAAAAAGCGTGGGAAAAGACACCAGTCATTTATAAATGGTGCATACTATAAATAATATATAAGTTTTTAATGGTATTTATTAAGTTTTAACTAAATGTAGTTCGTGATTCTAGACTAAAGTCACTCTTCCAAATTAGACAAAATGCTCCCAGAGAAAGTCCCTCAGCGCTCAGAACCTTTTGCGGATTGGTTCACTCGTCTTGGCGAGTGCACTACCGTGCGTCCGGAATCCAAATATACTATTTATTTGCAGAATTCTGATGTAAATACTGGTTGTATGAGAAAGTACACTTGTGCCGCAGCCTTGACGAGCTAATAGCAATCAATCAATGGAAAAAATATGATAGAAACGGGTTTTTGCAACGTCCGTTATCGATCATCAACTAGTACGTTGGATCTGGTTTTAAAATACTTTAGCCGTTGGTTTCCTTGAATTTTAAAATTGATTATACGAACGTTCTCAGTTTAAATTTAAAATATAATCACAAAATTTCTTAAAGTGTGGTAAAATTTGGCACTAAAATGCTTATTATCATATTAAAGATGTGAAAGTGATTAGAGAGTAGGAAAACTATAATTTTATAATAATAATAATATCTATGGACGCTTTACACCAAGTCCGTCTGGCTCTATGCAGTGGCACAAAAAAGTCACACCACCACCCAAGAAGTTCAAGGTGTCACAGTACCCGAGGGACTTGTGTTACAGGCACCAGACAACGGAAATATATTTAATACTTTTATACATATACATCTTTAAGATTTTCATTATATAATACACATCCAAGACCCAGGAATATTGAATAAACTTGCTCCGTCGGTGGGATTCGAACCCGCGACCCCCGGCTTAAGCTACCAGCGCGCTTACCAACTAAGCCACAGAGATCGTCAGATTTTTGTCTTTAAATTTCTCAGTGTCAAATTTATTCTGGTGGTTGTGGATCGCGGGAAAGAATATTCAAAAAGTAATACAATCATAATCTTGAATATTGTCTTCAAAGACATTAAAAGATATTGTTTTTAATGATATTTAGGGGGCAAGCGAGCAGACGGTTACCTGATGGAAAGCAACTGCCGTCGCCCATGAAGCCTTTATGAGGGAATAGGGAATGGAAATAGAGATAGGGAAGTTGAGCCACCGGTAAACTCACTCACTGAACAAAACACAGCACAACGCCGTTTCGTGCTAGGTTTCTGTCAGACCTTGGTATCACTCTGGACGAGCCAGCCCATTCGTGCCAAAGCATGGCTCTCCCACGGCAATGACCATCTGTATCATTTGCTTGTGATGGGAAAATGACTCCACCGGGGTTTGAACCTGCACCCTCTCGAGTGCGAAAGGTCTTACCACTAGGTCACAGACGCTCTTAGATATTGTGCTAAGTCGAGAGCTACCTCTTTTAAAATCTCTTCTCTCTTGAAGCTTCCTTTGCCGTTCTGCTTTATGTACACACAATGAATTATTTTATATATTTTCTTATATCTATATAAAATAGTATGCTGCAGGATTTGTTTAGTCGTTATAAATAACGAACATGGTACAATGTGCCAGTGACTGTGCCAAATCTCTATTGGCATTCTCGTTTTACTATAAACCATTTGCCATTTCTGGCTCCGACTCTAAATACGGAATGTGCTGTTATTTTTGGAGTGGTTTTTATTAATGTCTGTCGTCAAAGCCAGATTCGTTTTGATTTATGTCTTCTGTTGGTCAAAAGTCAGTACCGTGTGTGATAAAACGCTATTTGGATTTTGGGCTGATTCCTGAAGAATGGGATCGTGGTTGCCCAAAAAGGGTCAACATTTGAATCGGAAGTCCAAAGATATTCTTATCAAAGCTGACACGTTTTCATGTTCATCGGAATGTGAAATTATTTTTCCGTTCTCTTATACTGTCTTGTTATCAAAACACGGGATTGCCTTGTTCATCCCTTTTCATTCCCCATTTTCATTTGTGTTTTGTACTTACTTTTTCGAATTATTATTATGATGCAAATTTGTGTTTAGTTTGAGAATATAAATTAACTTACACTGTCTGGAAGATCAAGAGATGTTTCTTCAACGTCTGAAAAAACAATTTGACTTTATAACTCCACGTATTTCGTTTTGTACGTAATACGCTTGTTTTGTCATAATAAATGACCCGTGGAAAACTGTAAATTTGTGTGTAAATTGCTTCCATCAACTAGACGTAACATTTTTTGTAACAGAAGCTTTGTGTGAGCTATTTATATTAGGATCGATGAAATGGTGCATACATTATTCACTTTTTGCAGTGACCTTAATTCTGTAATCAAGAGGGGATGTGTTCTAATTTTAATGATGCATCTGTGAGGCTTGATCGTTAAAAATTAGCGATGCAGTCTTCGATACAAAAAAACGGTCTCACGATATTTTTAACAGAATGAGTTTGAAAGAAGTCCGTATTTTTAAGTGTGTACGATAGTAGTTTTAATTTTAGGCCTGTGTTGGTGTCGCAAATAGCGTACGTTATCTATAAAACTCTGACTCTAAAAATCTAGAAATACACCTGTCGTCATAAATATAGAACTAGCGAGACCGTATTCCCAGTTTTGGAATGTGTCGGGAGTTTAACTCTATGGGTAACATTTATTCATAATTATTACGTCAATAGCGTAATGCACTTGATGTTCTGAATTCCCCGCTATACTGTTACACTGTATGTTACACGATTGCTATCGCAGATCTGAATGACACATTATCCATGGAGTATGGGAAATTCATAACCAACATCTTGTTGGTCGCTACATCTCCTAATTGTGATTTCGTTGTTTAGTTCTTGTTCTTCACTTATCCAATGCCCAGGTTCTTTCAAATTAAATTCCTAGGCACGCGAGATGAGTATTGCATTTTTATTTAGACTTTTCAAATTTAAATATCGTCTAGGAAGTTTGCCAAGTGTTGACTTGAGCGTCAGTTGTCCAATAAGCCAATAAACTTCTGAATTGGCATCTGTGAAGGAGCCGCGTTAATAGGGTTATTATCAAGTTTTAATTCCGTTATAATTCGATGCTTTAGATCTTCAGGGGCTATTTGTTTACTTCAAGAAAATTCATTATTTAAGTTTACATTCTTTGCGCTTGTTTTTCAACTTTGCAACAATACTTTGCAAGTTGCTTCAAAAGTATAGTTCAAGACACAACTACCAACGTTTTTAAGTTTAAATAATTAAGGAATTAAAATTAAAAACAATTTTGCCTTCTCCAAAAAAAAAAAAATTATAGTCGCTAATGCGTAAGGTGAAATTCATAAAGCCAAAATTATACCCCAGATTCTCTGACGGGTATTAAAATTTTAAATGTTTCAGTAACTTTGCGACTAAAAGCCTCTGATGGTTCGCAAAACATCAGACCCTACATTTAGTTCATTAGACTTTAACAAGTCTAGTTCACAACGGGATTAGTATAATACGGCACTTTAGGCAATTCTCCGACTGAAAGGACCGTGAAAAGTTCCAAATGGTCTCGTCGACCGTATTGCCATCAAAGGTCACCGGTTCTTTTGGGCGTAACTTTTTATTTGTATTGTTATCGCCCGTGCCTACCGACCTGAATGTTCGGATTGAACGTAGGTATTATGGGCTTTCGTCGATTCGCCAATTTGGACAACGGTTTCAATTGACTTTTAACATTTTTTATCTTTGATTTTTTGCGAGTTCACCTCATATTTATTTTTATTCCCTTTAATCTTTAGGAAATCCGTGGTCTAGTGGGCAAAACCTTTGGTTCGCACTTGAGAGGGTGCAGGTTCGAACCCCGGTGGAGGCGTGTACCAATGAGACATTTTCCGATCTCAAGTACACAAGCCATGGTTCGGCACGAATGGGCCGGCTCGACCGGAGTGATATCATGACCTCACAGAAAACCGGCGTAAAACGGCGTTGTGCTGTGTTACGTTCAGTGAGTGAGCTTACCGGTGACCCAACTTCCCTAATCTCTTATCCATATTCCCTCATAAAGGCCGGCAGCGCTCTTACGACTCGTCGGATGTCGCGAGTGTTCATGGGCGACGGCATTTGCTTTCCATCAGGTAATCCGTCTGCTCGCCCTAAATATCACAAAAAATATCTTCTTTTTTTATAAATAAATACTACACTTAATATATTGCAACCTTATTAAGAATTATATTGTAAATAAAATTCTAAATAAGGCAGCAGACTTACATAGGCCTAACTGGACATCAATAAACTCAAGGATACCTATCGTCTGCGTCGAACTGGAACTTTCTAATTAATAAAGACAATACTTCTGCTCGCTTCAGTATCTGGCTATTGTAGGTCTAGAGTCTAGATACCAACACGTTAGAGGTCTAAATACACAGTAAGTATAATTAAGGTTCACTTTTTTATAAGTATGACTCATCGCCTGGTGAAAATTATTCGGTGAAAGTTTATTGTTGTCTGAGAAAATATTTTGGACTCTATGTCCTGGCCTTTAAAGGTGCCTACCCATTGACTAATGTAAGTACCTTTTCACATGTACACGACTTCGGCATGGTCGTCGTCACTCGTCAGTACACTAAATGTTAACATGTTTAGCGGACAAACATCCTAATAATGTACTATCCACACTATAAAGTATTTTAACGGATTTATAACAGTAGTATAGGCCAAAATATAACAAAAATTGGGCATAAGGATTTCAAAATAATTCGACTGTCGGTTTTCTTCTCTCTCGTGCTAAGGGGTCTGCGAAATGCAGACACAATTAGCCAAAGGAAACTGAACATTGGAGACAATTAAATTGATGTCATTGACTCAGACGGAGTCACAGTTCAGACGATCATATCACTAACATTATATCATACTCTGATAACGGCTGATATATTACAAATACTGAAGCATTACTATATTTTAGTTTTTTTTTATATATTTTATTATTAGTAAAGGAGAGTTAGTTTTATAATTAATCCCTATTATTCTAATTCTCCTATATTCTGATTTTCGTATAATATTAGTAAATTGTGAATTGTAATTTTCTAAATTTTATTTAGTAAATGTGTTAATTTTTTTGTTTTACTGATTTTATTAATTTATTTATAGCATGTAATTTTAGTTATAATAATATAATGTTTTATCTTCGCAAATATTGTTTTAAGCATCTTTTTAATAATTGTATCATCTTGACTGTTCTATAGATTCATATCAAATATGTTAATTATATTTTTATTTAACAACCTTAGCTTGTATCTTAGCCAACGTCGCGACGCCTATGAAAGTGCATGTATCAGAATTGTGTTATAATATAACTTGTAATGTTTAATATATGTACCGTAGGTGTTTTTTTTAAATAAATATAATAGTCATCTGTGGGCTTCTCGCTCATATCCTTTGTTTGTCTCTTTCTTTTATTTGGTTTAGGCCCGATTGTTTGAAGTATAGTTAAGGTTACTAATAGTAATAAAAAACAGTTTGCTAAACTATTGGTTAAAATTACAAATTATTGTCTATCAATCGATAGTTAAGCTAACTTTGGTTAAAAGTTTTAACAAATTGTTAAATGAAATGTCTACGCTAGGACTGGGTAGTTAACATTGACCAGTAGTTTAATTTGTTCGTTGTTGCGGATAACATCTAGCCGAGTTGAAATATTTTACTTTCCAAAAAGAGTGCTTTTATGAAGAAATAATGAACTTAAAAATACTTATGTTATATTTATGTTCGACCAGCCTATTCCTGCGGCTTCGCTCGCATTAAAAAGTATTTTCATTAAAACTTTTACCCTCTGGAAGTTAATGTTATTTTGGTGTTTTGTTCTATTATATGATCGGTTGACGCCTCCAAGGATTTTAGAATAGAATGGAATATACTTTATTGTGTTCAAAATATTGTACAATTATAAAATTACACTTATCAAAAATTTCATATGAACACAAAGGCGGCTTTATTGAAAAAATAATACAAATTTTAGGTATTGAGTGCGCAGTAACTTATAGAAGTAATAAAACCCATCAATAAACTTAAATTTAACAATTTGCTT
>JAOTAV010000016.1:1080604-1096602 GCA_026546445.1 Cyclargus thomasi | reverse complement strand
AAAAATGCGGGTTGAGAACCTCGACGCGCGTTTCGCCCCAACACAGGGGCATCCTCAGGATGTGGACTCTACGAACAGAGTCCGTTAAGTGCTGCCACCAGCCAATGTTGGCCATCATATATCATACATAATCCTTCCTGTGTGTTAATCCAGGATGTCAACTAACTCTATGCCAAATTTTGTCAAAATCACTCCAGCTGTGTAGCGTGAAGAAGTAACAAACAAACACACTCATAAACTCACTAACTTTCGCATTTGTAATACTAGCTATGCCCCCCGGTAAAAAGTAGCCTATGTGTAAAACCAGCTACCTCCATACCAAGTTTTATCGAAACCGCAAACGTTTAAGGGTGAAGAAGCAACAAAGACACACTCACAAACTTTCACGTTTAAGTATTTAGTATAGTAAGAACTAAGGGACCATACATAAAGTACGTTACACATAAACTTAGGGGGTAGCCAAAGTGTGACATGGTGTGATAGGGGAATGGGTGATTCATAGGTTTGTGACATCACATTTTAAATGCTCTAAATTTAATTTTGAAATTTGAAATATTGGAGTGGTTTAAATTTTTAAGATGTAATATTGCTAATTTGTGACATCACAATGGAGGGAGGGTCTCAGAAATGTAACAATCAGTGACAAGGGGGGGTAGGGGTCCTAAAACTAGAAGTAAGATCAGTTCTTCTAGGAATTACAAGATATTTTGCCATAAACGTATAAACCCTCGGGTAAGTTATTCAGTTGGAGTTTTAACCCTCAACTCCAGACCCTTTCAATTAGCAATATTTGCCGTGCGTTTTGTAAAGATTTGCGGTTGGCAGTTCCCAGTTTTGTTGGCCAAACTCGAAACTTGAAACGCTGCTAACAAATTACAAGTATATTTTATTAAGATACACAATACTTAGAATTTGTTTAATATTATGATTCTAATTAATGAGTTTTCTCTCATATACGGTCCCGAACCGGTCTGCGGAATAACTCCCAGTACCACAAAGCGAATGCTCAAGGAGTAGGGTCACGGACTTAGCAAAAAGCAATGGGCTGAGACCCCCGACCTGAACACTAGTTCCTGGTCCTAAGGCACTAGTTCCTGGCTTTAACAAAAAACTGTCGGAACTGGTGCTCACTATGTGTAGGAACCAATTAAGGGTCTTTACCAGAAGCCTAACTGGGCACTGCAAGCTGAACAAACCTCAATAGGATAGCTGACATTAGCATAACCTTACCATAAGCCTAACTGGGCACAGCAAGCTGAACAAACACTTCAATAGGATAGCTGTCATTAGCATAACCTTACCAGAAGCCTAACTGGGCACAGCAAGCTGAATAAACACTTCAATAGGATAGCTGTCATTAGCATAACCACTTGCAGATTCTGCAAGGAGAAAGATGACACCTGTCCACCTTCTTATTAACTGTCCTGCTCTACTACAGAGCTGGAACAGGAACTTTGGGCTACGAATGCTCCACAGAGGAAATTCGTAGCACCAAACCCAATCACATCGTTCAATTTACGAGCAGCATTGGGTTGGGGACGGTGCTCTAATATAAATAGGTCGCCGTGACGCCAGGGCCACAAAGCTCCTGCCTATGGCGAAGAAAAGAAAGATGTATTTTTTGTCGTAAAGGGGCATAAATCTCGTCTTTAAGGGAAAGGGAATGAGGTGTATGGAGTTCCTCTGATCAACTCACTCGCTGGACGAAACACAGCACAAGTTGTCAAAACCTGTTTTCTGTAAAGCCGTTGTTTTTTTCCCTTTTCTCGTGCCGAAGTATGACTCTCCCAGCGAAATAATGACTACTTTTTTCTATGTTTTAACCGGTGACAGCCTGTTTCATATCCACTTTTTTATTCTAATGATGTTGCGAGTGTCCATCGGCGACGATAGTTGCTCTCCATCAGGTGGACAGTTTGCTTGTTTGCCCCCTAATTTCGTTGAAAAAAACGCCAGACAGTACCTACTTAAAAAACGTTACCGTCATCATCTGTATTAAAATTCTAGTTGGTACCCGCACGCGGGAACCGTACATTTTCCCGGAATAAAAAGTATCCTATATGTTGCCCAGACCTAATGGCTATTAAACAAAAAAAGATTTATTCCAATCCGTCCAGTAGTTCCAGAGACTAGCGCGTACAAACAGACAAACAGATAAACAGACAAAAAGACAATTTTTTTGTCGATTTGTGTTCTATTACTTTCCCTTAATACATTAATTATTTTATAAAAATATTAAATGTAAAGATACTGCAATTCTACTGTTTTATAATATGTATAGAAGATGTTTGAGCACCGCTCTTAAGCTCTTAAGGAAACTTAAAACCTGAATATAAGGATTGTTTACCGATATCAAGGCAAGGAGCCTGTCAGTGTCGACTGTCAAGTCGCTCTCCGCTGTCCTCCACATCTATGAGTTAATAATATAATATAATAATATCTATGGACGCTTTACACCACGTCAGTCTGGCCCCGTGCTAAGTACCCAAAGGGACTTGTGTTACAGGTCCCAGACGACGTAAATATATTTAATACCTTTATACTGTATGTAATACCTTTATACTGTAATATACAAATATTAGAGATTTTTATCACGTAATACACATATTTAATACACATCAAAGGCCCAGGAACGTTGAAAAACTTTTGCTCTGTCGGCGGGATTCGAATCCGCGAACCCCGGCTAAAGCTTACGTCTTGGTCAACGTTTGTTATTGAAGAAGGCTATAGACTAAATATAACATCATGCTACGACCAAAAAATGCCGAGCAGTAATCAAAAAATGTTTTAAAAATGTTTTGCAAAAAAGAAAAAACAAACCTAAAGGCTAACCCCCTTATACATAAAAATATTTAAACAATGTTTAACTTCCCTTTCTGTCGTGTGACGTTTTCATTATTCCAGGAAAGGGCAGCGAATCTTGATTAGTTAAACACTGTTTAAATATTTTTATGAATAAGGGGGTTAGCCTTCGGGTTCGATTTTTTTTTTGATCTTGATTAAATTATTTTTATGAATAAGGGGGTTAAATCTTAATAACGCCCTAAAACTATACGACTCAAATCTCAAGGTTTACGGTTTGAAACTAGTTACGAGGATTGTTTCTGTTCTACCGAAAATAGTGATGCGATTAATGATATTATCGATATCGATAATCATTCGTCGAGATTAACGATAACGATTAATCATTAATTCATTATCTATACAACTGGCAGGTAAGAAATGATTAACGAGCCTTGTTTTATTTAAGGTATAGTTTCAAGTGTCGTTATTATATTATGCGCACAATTATAATTACAGATTAAGATATAAAATTTTTATTTAAAACAGGTTTTATATAAAAAAAATATGTATAAAAAATTGAATTTGAAAAGTACATTGAATTTCTACAATCCGCAAGAGTTTTTACTAACTTGATAAATAAGTTAAGACACTGTAGCAATGAAAAGGAAGTTCGATATGAAGACGATATTATATGAATCTACGGAAAAGTGCGCGAAGTATGATTTTGAACAGATTAGATTAGAAAATATGCTATATTTATTTATTTTGCCATTTATTTCAGGCAACATCGCCTAATTAGAAGGAATTTGGTATGTAGATATTTTGAATCCCAGTCACATTGGATACTTTTTATCTCGGAAAAATGTATGGTTCCCGAGCGATGACGAACGGTGTTACGGGTATCGTCTTAGTTCTGCAATATTTACACTCATCCCCTTATACATAAGATATTTAAACAGCGTTCAGCTAATCAAGATCCCTTTCCAGCAAATTGAAAACGTCACACGACAGAAAGGGACAGCAAACCTCGATAAACATTGCTTAAATATTTTTATGAATAAGGGAGTTACAATTTAAATTACTTTTATATTTTTGCGACCACCAGGTTATGTATCTTTTGTTATCATAGAGGAATTATATAGAATAATAGGTCTATGGTACAATATAGTATCAAATATCCGATCGTATGGAACAACACTAGCGAAACAATATGTTGCGGTGTTACTTTAATTACTTTATGTTTACTTGTTATTCTCGACACACACGGAAAACCGCCTTGTTACAAGGTGGTAAGTCTCAAAATCCTCGCCACGTAATTGGCACAGCTTAATTGAACGAAACAGAGGGGAAAGCCTGTGAAGATGTGTATGTATTGCAATACGTTTAATTGTAAGAATGTCACTTTCAGCCACGTCGTATCGAATATTGAAATATTAATTAATTCTAAAACTCAAAGTAGATAATTAAGTGTGTTTTAGAAGAGCAACGTTGTTTACTTGCCTCAGCTGCACTATCGAGGAAATTGATTAATAATTGTGGTCGAAATACTTACTATGTCAATGTAAGTCGTGATCTGTCGGTAGCTTGACATTACGTGACCAACTTAAAATACTGTTAGCATAAGAAAACTTGAAACTAATAAAAAAACGAATTATATTACTCATTAAATCGTTTTTTATCAACTTAATATATTAAAAAACCTCATGACCGCTTTTGTACAGAAAGTGAGAAAATATGTAATTTTTTCCGACAAAAGCCAATGACCGCTGTAGCCAAGGGAGAAGAGAATTGTCGTGGGAGAGCTTTGCTTCGGCACGAATGGGCCGGCTCGACCGGAGTGATACCACGGCCTCACAGAAAACTGTCGTGAAACGGCGTTGTGCGGTGTTTCGTCCAGTGAGTGAGTTTACCGGTGGCACAACTTCCCTAATCCCCTATCCCTATTCTCATTCCCTATAAAGGCCGGCAACGCTCTTGCGACTTTTCACGAGTGTCCATGGCATGGCAGTTGCTTTCCATCAGGTAACTTGACTGTTCGCTGCCCGTAAATATCATAAAAAATCCAGGTTACAGCGTCTATCGTTAATATAGAATACACATAACAGTCCAACGTATGCTTTCGTTAAGTCTTCCATTTGGGGGAATTTATTGGCTAAGCTAACGGACCTAAATGGTTTTTCTAGCGCAAATGCGATCGCAATCAGGTGTCTTTGAGCGCTCGTTTGTACAAGCTTAAGAGAATTACTAGGATCTGTTTGGTTTTATTAATTTGCTTTTAGCGTCGGCGACGTAAGGCTTAATGCTTAGCAGATTACGAGGTGCTATGTAAAGTTTTAGGTCTTTCGTAAAATAGCTTTAACACGTTTCACTTATAGAACGAAAAATGTTAATTTTGTGTTTCTCTTGTTTTTTTACCCAACTGCGCCAGAAGGAGGGTTATGTTTGTCGAGAGTATGCTATGTCTGTATGTATGGTATGTATGTATAATTGTTTGGAACACTGTGCAGCCTAAACGACTTGATGGATTTTGGCATCGTTATATTCGCACCTTAATAGCGCGTGTGACACAGAGTACATTAAAAAAATAAAAAATCAAAATGGCGGAATGAAGTTAAGAGTTGACGATTCAAAAAAAAATCCGGCCATTTAGGTCGAGTAGGGTATCAAAATAAAGAGCTTTAAATATCCATTCTAGAAATATACATAATTTGATGTTTAAATTGTAATGGTTTATGCAGTCGGGTTTTCTGTTTTTGGACATTTAGCTTATTTTTTTTAATATGACAATTAGAATTTGTATCCCGTGGCTTTGTTCTGAGTTCTGTCTTAGAATAGAGCCAAGAACTGTCACAAGATCTTTGTAGCTCCCACTTATAAAGTATCTTCTTTGATCATCAGTAGAGCGGTAGCAACACAGATTCTAACGTTTAAAATTTGGAAGGTTGTTTGTTTATCCGCATTGACGACCAAACTTCACTCTCGATACGATGACTCGATACTTAGAAGGAACGACATTTACTAGAGATATACTTTTTTTGGGGGGGAAAAATTTAGTTTCCCTTGAGAATTTTATTACTAACCTGCACTCCGGTTCCTCTCGGCAGGCGTGGGCGAGGGTGTGGCAGGCGGGCAGCTGGGAGCCCACCGGTGGGCGCTGGGCGCACGAAGGATGAAGCCGCTCCTGAGCGTTCATACACGAGTCCTCCTTGTTGTCCGTTTTCCTGTACCATGTATAAACTGTTAGAGTATATATAATATATATGAGAGACACGTCCATGGGTGACAGTTGCTTTCTATCAAGTAACCCGTTTGCTCGCTTGCCCCCTAAATATCATAAAAAAAACAATTTTTGGAAGAGTCTCTTACTAGGTTTTGAAATTGTATAGATACAGACCAGACGCTGTACAATTTCAAAACCTAGTAAGACCTTTTCGTATACGGAATTTTGTTGCGTCTAGCAAATAAAAAACCTGAAAAAAAAATCTTGCGATTTATTTTATTCACATAGCAAGTATAGTTTACGAAGGGCAAGCTTTCAAAATGGTAATCAATCCATTTATTGGCTCTCCTATAAAATTTAGTTTTTGCCTCTAATAAGGTTTTGAAATTATACCGCCAGTCTATATTTGACGAAGTAATCTTCTGATGTTACAAAAGTCTATGTCGATTGTAACAGGGAAGATGCATAGGAAACAAAATTTATTTCATGCAAAATTTTATGTAGTAGGCTAAAAGGTCTACAGAATGACAAAAATCTTTGATTTCTGAGAAATGAGTAACGTACTAGCGATTTAATTTTTCTACTAATCCCTTCTCCCAATAATTCAAATGTTGATAACGTTTTATTCATAACCCTTAATAAAAAATACCCAATAAACGAATGTTACCCACTTCATCATATTCAACGGTATTTATAACCTAAAAAAATGTTTTCCACACATCCGAAAACTTTGAAATTGATTGCTTTGAAACATTCATATTCCAATCCGGCACCAGAATCGACAACGTGACTAACAACATCTTTTATTTCACCCGTTTAAATATTTTCAACAGTTTTTTTTTGGTTTATCATACGAAACATGATAGATTATGAATATAATACCGGCCAAGAGCGAGTGGGACTCGCGCCCGAAGGGTTCCGTACTAGTAAAGAGCTAAAAATGGAGAAAAATTGTTTCCGAAAACTGAACAGCTGTAAATTGTCACGGCATAGCATTGATGGCGCGATGTAGACGCACTGCTGCGCCACCTCGTATCAATAGGACGAAGCCGTCAAACAAACACGTTTGTTGTATAAGAGCTACTCTTAAACATTGAATTTATTTTGTTTTTAGTACTTGTAGTTATAACGGCAAAAGAAATACATATTCTGTGAAAATTTCAACTCCTATTATCGTTCTTGAGGTACGGCCTGTAGTCAGACAGACATGTCTGTCTGTCTGTCATGTTTAAAAATATCTATTAAAATAAAAAAAATATCTATCCTTTAATATAAATAAACAAAAATGAATTTCGAATGTCGTTAGTCTCGGTCTGTTAATTGATCAGAATCATACCACCTGCAACTTTTCGTTCGCTATTGTCCAACGCGAAAAATTTTGATGAATGTCATTCTTTCACCGTGCAATTTTCGCGTAACTTACTACCACGCACAGTGAAACTCTGATGAACTTTAGAACCCATATAACCTGCAACTCTTCTTGGCGATGGTAGTTGCTTTCCATCTGTAACCAGCTCGTTCGCCCCTAATTAATTAATAATATTTTTTTTTTACGGTACTTACTTGCACAGGCAGAACGCGATCTCCGTATTCCAGGGCACGTTAGGCTTCCGATAGAACCCCCTGAGCGCCGCCATACATCCCTCTCTGTCGCACTCGGTCGCGTGGCACCGCTGCAGCACAGGCGTCAGCGAAGCCATGCAGTCTCCGTTCTTGATGCACGAGTCTAATGCCACGTGGCAAGTCGACTGGAGCGCCACCTTCTCATGACCTGCCTTACTCTCTTTCCCAATCCTCTCTGTTGGTTTAAGCGAGGTGTTAATTGGACGGTTCTTATGCTAAGAGTAGCTTAATAATATAGCCTGTTTCGTTGCGAAAATTAAACATAAATAATTTGGTTTATATCGATCATTTAAGTCCGTCAGGACTGTTAACTGTGCTTCATATTATATAATACATTTTATTCCATAAACGAAAATAACATCGAACAAAAAACAACTCAGGTGACGGTGGAACGAAATAAAAAAAAGTGTACAATACGGGAACAATGGGACATGCTTAAGATAAATACTTTAAAAACTTTAATACAAAGTGTAATAAAATACGTATACGTTACTAGTGAGAAAACTCGAAAAAAACCGAATCTTATTCGGATGATCATGATTACAGGCGACTCATGCTTCCACTTTGACCACAAAATATAAAAATGAAGCTCAAAGTGAACTCGGTGTATGATTTAATGGGTGAACCCTCGATGGTACTCACCGTGCTCCAAGCTATACCGTTATTTGATCTATATCCAGCATTGCAAAGCATCGCTGGGATTAATCTTTAAGCGCCTTTCGTTAATCCTTTACTTCTACGGATCAGGGAGATAGGAAGCAGATTTTAAATATTCTACAGCTCTATCCCTATGTTTAGTTCTACGGTAAGCTCAATCTATGTCGGGTATGAGTCTGGTCTCGATGGGTGGGCCATCATGAGTGCTATGGGATCGATGGTGACTCTGATCTGGGGCTTAGTCAAAATACAATCAAAACGATGACGAAGTTAGAAAAGAATGATTATAATAATCGAAGGGACGAAATCCGTGGAATTTCGAATTCTTGCTTTTCTAAGTTCGTCATCGTTTAACTGTCCCTTTGGCTAAGCCCCCTAGGCTGTAAATCCGAAGCCGTGTCCCTTACGATATCTATGGTTAGTGTACCTACATCTATCTCCTCGACTAGCCGGCCGTGTGTAGTAGTGAACGTATACGTACGGTGGTCATCAATGTATCCGGGGCCGTAGACAGTTTTGGTGGCGTACTGAGGGTCCTCGCTGCCGGGGTCGGGGCTCCAGCGGTGGTAATGGTGGCCGCGAGGGTTGAAGTGAGGGCTCGAGTACCGGTGCACGTGGCCCATAATTTTGTCCGGGGCAATAAGGTTCACGTCCTGCGCTATTGACATACCGCCGATCCAGGACGTCGCACCCGACGCGGTCCGATTCGTCCGGCCGTCGGACATCAGCTTTACTGGAATTGAATCCGACGCCTTAGCGGTTGCACCCCTACGCCTGCGGCCTCCGAGGAGCCCGAGGCGGACTACAACCTAGTTATGAACAACGATATCGAAAACGACATTCAAAACGGAAATCGATAAAATTCAAAATTGGTAATTTTGCAAAGCCGTACCCCGTTTGCTGATCTATAAGCCAAGTCTATGCCGCGCAGTAACCATAGAGATCGTAGAAATAGTATGCAGAGAAAAACATGCACATGCTTACGGAAAATCCATTTTAGACTCTCAGAGAAAAATGCTACGATGATGTTGTTGCGTGTTGCACTCAATGAAAGTCTAGAGTGGGAGAAAACAAGGAAAAGTAGCAGAAGCATGCGGGCATAAAGTAGGAGCGAAGTGTTGGTGTCGGGACTCAACTAGTTTCTACGGTTCTTTATACCGTTTACTGTTTATTAAGCTATTTTACACTGTTACTATTTACAATTCTATTAAGAAGTTACTTTGCAAAAATAAATACACCTCAAACATTGAATTATGTTGAGTATTCATGTTGTTAAATAGCTAAGAAGGAACGCTATTATTTAGATTATATTATGCTCTCATTCTGTGTACTCGTATAAGATAATATGCCTCATTATTTGGGCTCACCTTAACAATAACTGTGTGAAGTATATTCTTTAATATTTCTTTCCCTGCTTGAGAAAATGGCTTTGGCAAGACGTACAGGTATTTTGATTCATGTTGTTTAACTTGCACTGCAGAACGTTTATGCAGAATCCATCCAAAATTAAATCATGTCTGTTATCTGTAGTATGATGTATCTGATGGTTAACTTCTCAAACTGTCCGGTTTCTTCGTCTGTTTCGTATAACGGTCAGATTTTCGGGATTATTGTCCGGTATCGGAGTCCTGCGGAGGACGCGGGACGCCAGCAGATCTCCGCGCTCCTACCTTACGAAGCGAGAGCGAAGCGTGCATTGCGGACAGTATCGACAGCACCGACAGACACGGTGGCTCACCGTGGCGCGGGCGCGGGGGGCGCGGGGCGAGGAGGGCGGCGCGGAGCAGGCTCGCGGCGGCGGCGTGCGTCATCAGCCTCGTGCCGTTCTCCGTCAGCAGCAGGATCGTGCCGTCCGGCGCCGCGTACCGCGTGACCGGCGGCGCCCGTGCCGGCGGACGGCGCGGCACGAACAGCGCGAGCACCGCGGCCGGACAACCGCCCCCCGCCGCCGCTGCCGTGTTAACCCCGTGCCGAGCCGCAAGAACACACTCAGTGGACTACGCGTCCCCTGAGCGTGCGTTAGTACCGATCTAAGACCGAAGGTGTGAAGCCAAGAGTCGAGGTAACTGCGGGCATCTGTTGTGTAGGTAGGAGTACTAGGAAGCCGAGTGTAGTGAAACATAAAGGTTGGCAGCCCCAGTGTGGTAGTGATCTAACCTAGGCCTATGCATCTAGAAAGTGTTCAAATAAAATAGGCACGTATAAGAAAAGGAACATGAAAACAAAAGGTTACGAAACAGAACTAAGTAACGACGACCGCTATTCGAATCGAGTCTAGCACTCTGAAGCATTTTTAGTTCGTGTTGTACTTGTTCAGTTCGGATGACGTGTTCACATGTGATCGTTTTGATGTGTCGAAACGTTAAAAATAGGTGTCGGTGTTCCACGAGGCACGATATCGGGCTTCAGACTGTATATCGTCGACTGTATGTGTTACACCGATGTACCTTAATTAACACTTAAAGCTATACTAATAGTAACATTTGGAGCTTCGAGTGAGATGATAAACGTACATTTAATATTTAATATCGTTTACCGCGCGTCAAAACGGCCCCAGCGATTACGTTGATCGTAATAGACGGCGTTGTTTTTCCATCACATTTAATAGAATTCCGTTGTCGTCCTGGCAGATATAGTATTACGGGAGTATTTTTTAAGCGTTCGCCGGTGTCAAATATTTTCCTTGTGAGGGCCGGTCGCGTCAGGGTTACCGAGACGCGATCGTCTACAGCAACTAGCTGTCCCTTTCTCACGCTTTACGAAAGAGAGAGACGCGTTTAATTTTAACCCAGCCCGGTGTAACTGGGCTCCACCTGGGGTAATTCTACCAGTTGTCGGTTCCCACACGGCGACCCGTTTTACGTTCAACTGGGTCGCTTCTCGGACAATAACAACAGCTATGTGAGACGTGTATTAATAGTGGATATTGTTCCGATAGTTTCGAAACAATTCGGTTGTTGATAACACCGATTTGTTTGGTAAATTTAGGACGTAAATGACGTGAAAGTCCGTTGACCTGTAGGTTGTATATTTTTCTAATGAAAATATCGCTGTCGCGCTTCTAAAACACAACTCACTATTCTGTTACTGTACATGTGAAGGTTAGTTTGAATGTTTTGTCGGTCGATCCCGCCGAAGCTACTAACCGCATTTTGGTGGTTGATGTTGATATTAGTTGACTATATAAAAGAATACTTCTATAACGATTCAATAATTTGTGAATGTCCTAATGTTCTACACGAGCAAAGCCTAGGTAAATCCTAGTGCTTCTCAGCAATTTCTTCAAGGTTGCAGAGCATTAAAACTTGTGGAATTATGTTAGCTTTCTATTTCTTGAGAAGTACAAACTTGACCTTATTATTCTTCAACTTCGACATAATAGCTTTTTTAAAGTCGTGGAATAAAACTGTTCCAAGTAAAAAACAAAGCGAAAAGTAAAAAAAAAAATGGAATTTTATTTCTCTCTCCTATGACTGTTTAAACTAAATTATTGATTTCGTAATATTAATTCAGTATCTCTAGGGAAAAGGCACGAGAAAATTGGTAGGGCTTTAGATCCCTGCCAATTCGTTCCTTTAGGTATGGACCTATAGAGTAAAAACGGGACGCTTTTCTTCGACATCTGAGAGCAGTCATACGACGGTAGGTCTATACTCGTAGTTGACCCAAAATGCGGCGTACGAAACGTAATTACAAATATCAAATTACCGTCTGTCATTTAAAAAAGTGACAATTTGTATGCCGCCGACCGTCAAATGTTTCTTGCGTACGGTGACACGGTGGTGTAGGTACACTGTACCCCCCGAATAACACATGACTAAAGCAAAATAAATTATATTTTGAAGAGGGGCCAGGGATTCCGTTTTTAGTCGACATCCAAAACAAAAATTTTAGTCGTATATTAAATAACTTACTATCTGAGAGCTGATAGCAAATTTTGAGTAGGTATTTGAGCCAAGCTGACACCTTGTCATACAACTCTCCTATAACACCCCAATACAGCACTGCAGACCTGGCTGATGAGAAGCGGGGCCTACCCTACATTTTACCTAAAGTAAAACATATGTATTTCAAAAATATATTAGAGACAATATTTATTTTTATTAATATGTTGTAGTTGTATATTTAAAGATTAGAAAAAATGAAAAGCTAGATGATTTATTGGGGGTTTTGACATTGCCAGGCGCGAGCAAAAATAGTTTACGCAGATTGCTTGCAAGATATATTTGTGGCAACTTGAAATTTTAATGCAAGATTTTTCATCACTAAACAATCAGCTTTCGAAATATATTTTTGACAGATACGACTTTATTTGACAGATTTTGTATGAAGAATCTGTCAAAAAAGTTGTGGATCGCCTAACAGAAACATTAACAGTAAGCGGTGAAACAGGCCCTAAAACTATTATCGTTAAATATCCAAATATTGAGACCTATATCGAGCTATACGAGTTTCATTTCCATCCCATTCAATACCAAGCCTTCAAATCCCGGAGCAGTCCAGTAGTTTTCATCACAACAATCCGGACGGAATTCCGGTAGTAATTGAAGTGTAAGCTGGGACAAAGGACGCACTAACATCATTCTCTATTGATTGATGATTCAAACGTATTGTTGTAGGATTTCATAGACTTGGTTTCAAAGGTTTTGTGAAAATTTGCCGTGGGAGAGCTACGCTTTGGCACTAATGGGCCGGCTCGACCGGAGTGATACCACGGCCTCACAGAAAACTGGTGTGAAACTGCGTAGTGCTGTGTTTCGTTCAGTGAGTGAGTTTATGGGTGGTTTTTGAAATCCACTCATGTATTTCATAGTTATTAATATCTATGGACGCTTCACACCACGTCAGTCTGGCCCCGTGGTAAGTACCAGAGGGACTTGTGTTACGGGTACCAGACAACGCAAATATATTTAATACTTTTATACTATACACATATTTAAGATTTTTGTTATATGATACACATATTTAATACACATTCAAGACTAGGAACATTGCAAAACTTTTGCTCCGTCGGCGGGATTCGAACCCGCGGCCTCTGGCTTAAGCTACCAACTCGCTAACCAACTCCTCTGTGGCTCACAGAGGTCGTCTAGTTATATCCACAGAGGTCGTATAGTTCAAGTCTTTCATTGTAAAAGTTTATGTGTACGTAAATAATCAACAAATAAAATATTCTATTCTAGGTGTAACACGCGCACTATAATATTTGATAATATTCATTCAGTGATATTTTTACATAATATCATCATATCATCATATCATCATTTTAGGGCCTATTTCACCGCTTTCTGATAAAGTTTCTGATAGACCACATTCTTTTTGACAGATTCTTTACACAAAATCTGTCAAAAAAAGTAGTGGATAGACTATCCGACACTTATCAGTAAGCGGTGAAACATGCTCTAATATTGTAAATGGGAAAGTTTGTGAGTGTGTTTGTTCTTTACGCCTAAACGGCTGGACCGATTTTGATATGCTGGCATGAGCTGGTATCCTGGACTTACATATATGCCACTTTTTACTATATAAGCGCGGGTAACACCGCGGGGCTTAGCTAGTATGATATAACACGTACCGTTAAATCCATAACCGCATTGGGCTAAACGTCATTGTAACCACAAACATAAAGCAAACATTTAGTTAAACGCTGTTTAAATACCGATTAACTTAACCACATTTAATCTCGATAAGACCGTAACAAGACATTGCCAATTATAAATCTATAATCACATCCATTATATAGAGCTCTGCAAAGCGCATTAATTATTCTACAAAGTGAGTTTTAGCTGTACCAAACGAAAATGAACTTTGAAGTTTTGTGTTACGAATGCATTTGCACTGTTACCCGTTACGAACGCTGGTTAAAGTTGGACCACTATTTTTGTTGAACTCATTATAAAGTTATAACTGCGTTTTAAATGTGTACACGGTAGTTTTGACTAATCACTGACCGTGAGTTAAATTATAATGTTTGATGACAGTGTCATTATACTACCATCATCATTAATGCCCGCCATATGTTCGAAATGGCATTTTCGGATTCTCGTTTTCTCAATTTGCTTGCACGCCGTTGGTACGGGAACCATTGTGCGTGATTCCAACTCGCACTTGGTCGGTCGGTCAGTCCCAGACCGATCTCTAAGTATCACAGTAACGTGCATTTTCCCAGGTCTGAATTCAGAAGGTATTCCGAATATATAAGCCTGTAAGGCCAGTCTAAATTATGTAAAAAAAAGTAGCACGTAGTCTCACTGTAATCAGGTTTGTGTCGATAAAGTTAGCTTAGTTGACTGTATAAATAACACGGTTTAAAATGCTTCCACTGATATAAGATTAGTTAATCAGACGTTTTTTTAAAGGGTTTAATTCACACATTCTCACCACTGCATCTCCTGTGTCGCCAGGATCGGCAGCGGTATCCAACCACGAAAACCCTGTGCATGCATGTCCCTTGGGCTCCCTGAGATCTTATATCTCAGGGAGCCCGGGAGCCCAGGGAGGAAATTAATCAGAAGAAGATTGAAAGAAAAGGAACTATTTAGTTTCCTCCTCATACGAGGCGCGAGACAGCACGAAGTTGCAATGACCGAAAGTCAAAGAATTTAACGGAAATCACCACGAGAATAAAAGTTAATAATAATTATTATGACCACTATTATAGAGTTACGTTAATATTAGAATTTACTGTGTTTGACTGTTGCCAGTAATAATTAACAAGACATAAGTGGAAGAAGCGGATAACTAAAATTTAACAACTGCCCGATTTTTGCGTAAACTGACGCTTTAGTAGCGGAAAAATAACTCGAAATTAATAATGTTGATTTAATGTATAGCTTGATAGACAAGCTAGATAATGATATCGCTAAGTTACAAATTTAGAGTTTACCAAATTTTATGGGAAACAAAATATAATATTTACTCGGAGGTTTTAGAATGTTATTTATTCGCTTCTTCCACCTATGTCTTCAATTGTGTCAAAAACGCTCGCTAAGCTCATGAGACTTGTTACTTTTTATATATTATTTACCTATTGCCTAAATTTGAACTGAAATCATCAATTCTTTAGATCACTAAGCTGAGTATGTCGAGACTACACCCTACTTTTTTACGTCCATGTCTGTAATCATAATATGAATTTACTAATTACTAAGTTCGTATGCTTACTTTGTACCATGTATCATGATAAAGACATATCTAAGCTTTAATAACGTAATATTTTTAATAACGGAATACCTCGAGCGTAGATAAAAATTCTCGTGATCCTATCAGGCGCGACATTTAAATGGAAACATGACTCAGCATCCAGATTAGAGCCTTACATAATATAACTCCAATTTCCTCTAAGTAGGCGAGACGAAGTGTTTTTACCTAATCTTTTATGAGCGAGGGTGAGCTCTTACTATTATTATACGTCAAAACCATCGAGCATATAACCAAAAGAGTGGAAATGTTATTAGTTTTGTTCGAAAAAAAAAATCGTCTAAAGCCACTGCGCTCTGATTGGTCGGAAGTATAGGGGTACGTACACACATGTCTCTTATTGGTGCGTGCTTAGTTCGAGCGTTATTCGGTTGGCGGTTAGTTTATCAGTGGCAATAAACTGATAAATTTTGGACACAGATCGCTCAAATTACTTCTCTATTGGTATAACCAATAGAGAAGTAAAATCATCAAGTAAAATCAGTTTTGGCCATCGAGCATATAAATGCTCGAT
>JAOTAV010000016.1:1052697-1080504 GCA_026546445.1 Cyclargus thomasi | reverse complement strand
CCACACTTGTGCATAACAACGAATGTTTAATATTCGATATTCTACCATTATCACACATTAAAAACCGAAATAACACATATTTAACAAAAAATACAAAACTCACAACGTCACTCTCTGAAATCCCCGCCAAAACTCCCCCGTATATATTTTTGGAAAATTTCTTTTAGTTTTTTTTTAGCCCCGCTTCTAATCAGCCAGGTCTGCAGTTCCGAATTCGGGCGTAATACGAGAGATACATGACAGGGTTTTTAGCTTGCCTCAAGTACCTTCTCAAAAATTACTACCAGCTCTCAGTTTAACGTAAATCGTAAAGTGACTTCTTACTTGAATTACCACTTTATAGAAAATTGGCATTTTATTTGACCCAACCCCCTACATCTTATCCTTTTCTTCCACAAAGGCTCTACAACTCACTTGCAACTCTTATGATATTGGGTCAACAGACAAGCGTCATTGGGCGACGTTGCATCAGGTGATTCGTCTGCTTCCACTAATTTTATTTAAGAAAAACAAAATCGGTCCCGATCGTGAGTAAAAGGAAACACAGCCAAACGTAGAACCTCCTCGTTTTTGAAAGTCGGTTAAAAACTGGTTGCAATACCGGGGCGACTGCAAGTGCAATAAAGATTTAACGTATAATATTGATAAGGCTATGAGTAATCGTGGTTACTGGGGTAGTATTAATAACGAGATGCGCCGATCCTCCCGCTGTAGGGTTCCCAATAAAGTCTATTCGAATTTATTAGCTAGGTATACAGTTGTGTTGAAAAGTTCTTAAGGTGGAGAAGAGAAAATGAAACAAAAATGTATTATAAGAGCCTTCGCCCGCGCTTTCGCGTTTAGAAGTATTTTATTTTTCAGTTTCAGCCCAAATTTTAACCTCTTGGGAGTAGAATTTATCAAAATCTTTTCTTAGCGGAAGTCTTCGTTATATATAATATCTACCTTTATGGCAATTTTAGCTCGGATCGTACAGTGGTTTGATAACATAGTAACTAATAACTCCCACACCGGTTTCGGTGACGGTGGTTGGTTTCATAGAAACGCAGGATTAATTTTCTAGTGTTCTAGTGTGTGCGAAGTCAGACAATCAGGAAATGAGTCTGCATTGTCCTAGCTAAATCTGGAAATAACATGTTTCCAACGCGGGAATCGAACCCACGACCTCCGGGTGAAAAGCCAAGCTCTGTACCACTAGACCACGGAGGCGTGCTTACATAGTCATCTATGTATAATTCATCTTTGAATAGTAATGTTCAGGTAGCAAAATTAAAAAGTTTTACAGAAAAAGTACTAAGTGATATTTGGATTTAGAAATGGATTTTCTAAGTGATATATAGATCCTTAGAATTTGCATGTGTCCCTCATTTAGAGTTTTAGTGATGTTTGGGCAAAAAAAATGCCATGCTGATTGAGTGATGACATTGGCTTAAGTGTAGATAATTCTTTGCTTAGCCCAATCTGTACAGGTGAAGATTTTTTTTTCAAACTTGTTTTGTCTACTAGCAAACCTGCCATTGAGTCCTTAAAATGCCTTATCTTACTTTTTAATTAGTATCTAAACATCTTTGTGAAACACCGTAAAAGGAAAACAATTAATAACATGTCACTATCTTCAGGTGACGTCCAAAAATCTAAAAGGACCGAACCCAAAACCTTAATTAAACAAAACGCCCATTATATTGATAAGACACTTTTCTACGCGACACTCTTTTGTACCGTCGCTTTTGGAGAAAAAAGTATCGGCCAAGAATCCAGCTGAGTGATATTTATGACTTTATATCGTCTGTCCCTCTCCCACTCGTTTTTTCTTCCATTAAAGATATATCTGTCTCGCTCGTTTTATCGAAGTGTTGTGCGCAGGGATTGTCCTGGGTTATATTTTAACACGGCACGGTTAGGTAAGTCAATACAGGCTATAGGATTTTATTAGCCGATAAAAATACCTTCTGCCAACTTCATCTTTTCTTGTCATCGTGCGTGGTTATCTTCATAGTTTGGCTTTCCAGACCTTAAACATTTTATATCAGCTACAAATATTATAAATATTAAGGGAACGCCTGCACCGCGGATTTCATTCGAGTGGATTTTATTTAAAAAGTCTTTTATTTCCAGTCAAAAAATTTCGTTCTAAAATTCATTACAAAACAATATTTGTAATGATTTAACAATAAAATAAAAAAAAGACAAATATTTTATCACAACACACAGATTATAGATATGTGATGTGGTTGAAAATAGCCAAACAGTATTAATCTGAGAGCTGATAGCAAATTTTGAGTAGGTATTTGAGGCAAGCTGAAACCTTGTCGTATAAATCTCCTATTACACCCCGATACGGAACTGAGGACCTGTCTGATGAGAAGTCGGGCCTACCCTTAGTCCAAAAATATATTTGAAGCAATATGTATTTTTTAAATGTATTTTATATGTGTAGTTGAATATTTCAAAAATAAAAAAAAAGATAGGCAACAACACACAGTTTGTTGTATTCTCAGCTCTTCACACTCGAAATATTTCGTGAAAAGTATTTCGATTTCGTGATAAAATATTTCGAGTGTGAAGCGCTGAGAATACAACAAACTGTGTTTCGCTCGTAAAAAAATCACACTCGACATTTTATTCGAACTTTTCTCATATCCTAAGAATTGCCATCCAGATGATGCATTGCACTGCCTTAAACCTCACATAATGTTATTGCTGTATGAAGCTATAGCATTAAACTACAATAGACATAACATGCGTTAAACATTATTATGTACTGCAATTTTTTTTTTGTTATATGTGGTTGTTCCTTTTTATATGTCTCACCTCCGTTGTGTTATGTGTGTTTTGTATTACGGAAGTGTATTGTGAAATTTTTTGTCGAATAAATGTTTTTTTATTTATTTTATTTATTATGACTTAGTAAGGGTTTCAACGGGTTCATTAGTACCGAAGCATGGCTTTCCCACGGCCAAAACACACTCTTTCCTGAAAACTGTATCAAAATCAGTTCTGTTAGACGTTTTGCTAACATATAGGTCAGACTGAACAATATGATAAAAAAAAAATTGCTTATCTTTTTTTTCTGATCGCTACAAAATATCCTGGGAAAGATATTTGCATGTCGGTGGAATACTGAGTATCGTGTAACCCAACACTGTGCAGGTGGCGGAGTATCGGCGGTATCCGTGTCGTGATTTGTCAGTCAATTACGCGTGGTTCCGTGTATTAGTAGCCAGCATGTAGCCAGCTAGTAGCTAGTAGTTTTAGCATAAAAACTGTCTATTATGCTGTCCTCGAGCTGAAATGCCGCTATGTACACTGTTAATAATTTTTTTGTAAATTTACTACAATTTTGCAAACGCAAATGCATCCTAGAATTACAAAATCTTGTATTGTATTGGAATTTAAACACGCATTTGTTGTAATATTACATTTTGTAGCTCAAATACGAAGTAGGTAGTATTTTTACAAATATTCTGTAATAAATTGTGTAGTAAAATTTAATGACTGAGTTTCACATTTCTAAAAATGTCGTGCGTAAAACTTCCTAGACAAATTTAGTAAATTTACTATGGAAATTTTTAACAGTGTATAATGAGGCAAATTGAAAGACAGCCACTTGACGGACCTATATGTCATCGCCACGTGAGTCGTGATCTGTCGGCTGGGTTTGACAGAAGCTGACCAAATCACTTAGATCCACAATCTGTATCTATTTCAACTTCTCTGATTGTACAAAAAGTATTATTTGAGTTATGAGCAAAAAACGCGATAATTTTTCTAATGTCTTGGTATAACATCAATATTATTTGATTAACTCGATGACTATAAAAGCTACAAAAATTTTGTTAATTTACGTCGATAAAGGTTTATTTTCTGATTATGATGGCATCAAAATGTCAAAAACGACCTGATGTTGGTTAACGGCATTTGAGCTTGACGATGGCAGCATTAAAAACCCCGACTGGGCTTGCCAACTCCGAAAAAGTTTTCAGATTTCCAAGTACATTTGGGACATGGGTATATAATAACAGAATATAACAACATCTATACTAATAAACCCGGAAAAGTGTGCTTGTTTGTTTATTTCTTTGTTCTTCTTTCATGCTCAAGACCAAAAGTAGTCTTCGATGTTACACTGCATTCTTATAATAAAAATCTTCGGCTGTGGATATATTTTTTTTATCTGTCGCAAATCATGCTGTATATCACCTGTCATTGGAAATCATTTTACCTTTAAGTTGCTATTGATTGTTTCTTTTTAACCGACTTCCAAAAACGAGGAGGTTATATGTTGAATAATGAAGATTGTGTACGGAAATAGGCTGATGCCTTACCGAAATCTGAAACAGGCACTATTAAAGAATAAATTTTATTTAATACTTTTTAGTTTGTTTTGTACTATTTTTGTTTTTTCCTTTGGAAGTCGTTTAAAATTTTTTGTTAAAAAATAATCTTTGTAATGTACCAAATTATGTTCTATTGGTGAATCTAAATAAATAACATGATATTTCCATCTTGACGGTGGGTTCCTTAGCCACACTTTGAACGCCGATCATTACATTACCGTGCACCCAATAATTCCACCCGAAATCACCGACCGGACCGGTCTCGGAGTAAGTGATCAATTTTATTAGGAGGGCCGCGGTTAAAAAAATAAACATTTTTGATAAGGAACGTGTCACAGTGATACCGAATTGGAATTTATGTTAATCGGTCCCAGCTATAAAAGAAATGGAAGGGCGAGATAAAAGGGCCTTAGTCTCAAATCGGTGAGTATACGTGAATGAGGCTTTACATTATGAAATATCATTTTGTAGCGAAACTCCTATTAAATCGACTTCTACGTTAAGTATTCATGATAGATAAGGCTTTATACATGTCTTTAGTTATTACTTAGTCTAGTCCAGAACCTGAATCATCATCATCAGCCTATGATCGTCCATTGCTGAACGTACACGTCCCGCAATGAGCGCCAGCCATCTTGTGCAGATCTCGTCCATATTCTGCCGAATGAGGTGGGTTGGTTTTTCTGAGTTTTGAAAGCTTATGGTTAAATCTGATGGGACAAATAATGACTCTCCAAAGCCTGCCATGGATGGCTTTCGCAGCGCAATAAATCCAAATTTCAATCTCTTATTTGGAGACTTTGGAGCGTCCGTAGCCTTGGGGGTAAAACGTTCCAGCACCCTCTTGAGTGCGAACCCTTTGGTTGCGTTTACCAATGAGACATTTTCCGATCTCAAGTACCTAATACGGATACTCATTGCCGTGGGAGAGCCATGCTTCGATACGAATGGGCCGGCTCGACCGGAGTGATACCACGGCCTCACAGAAAACTGGCGTGAAACTTCGTTGTGCTGTGTTTCGTTGTGGTTTACCGGTGGCCAAACTTCCCTGATGCCATTTCCTATTCCCTCATAAAGGCCGGCAACGCACTTGTGACTCTTGGAATGTCACGAGTGTCCATGTGCGACAGCAATTGCTTTCCATCAGGTAACATCTGCTCGCTTGCCCCCTAAATATCATAAAAAAAGTTTTATTAATCTAAATGAAAATCAAGCCAGAGACCAATGTATTTGAACGCTACTGTTTTTTAATAATTGTCTCTAGACACACATTCTTGGTGCACCATGGCCATGTACTCCAAAGTATTACGGGTTAGAAGAATCTATGACTTCTTAGATAAGGCGCTAAAGATGTTGAGGTCTAAGATACAAACATGAGTTAAAGCCACGTCTCAATACAACTAACCAGTCCTGACCTCTCACCCTGTGTCTTATCAGATTGTAACTGACACCTGTTAAAAAGTAACACCTTCATGCTTGGGGAGCCAATGGCGTATCTGACGTCCTATCAGCAAAAACGTCAATTGCTCCTTAAAAGCATGATGCTCATCGCTGCTCCGGAGTCCTGTGTGGGATTTTCTAGGCCATCCATGGTGTGACCTTTAAAGTCTGCACTGTAGACTGTGATGATGACATAACAAAAGCTAACTGTTGGAAGAGTTGCAGAGGGTCCACCATGACTAAGAGTAGAGCACCTTTTTTGGCTTTGGCCTTCTTGGACAGTTGGCATTGTGCAAGCCCTGCATACCAATGTTAGGTCGAAGTTTACTGACATCGCATTTTAAATTAAATAGCCTGTATATCTTTTAAAATAACACCTGTGTGGTGGATTTAATTTTTAACCGACCGACCAAAAACGAGGAAGTTATATGTTCGGCTGAAGATATTTTTAGATGTAAAATTGCAAGAGACTACAAGGAGTAGTGAAAGTGTTACCAATATGTCCTCTGATTAGGTTGGGTGTGAGTTTAAATTATGAAAATGTTATGAATAACTTTATTGATGGTCCGTTATTATGTACCATTGAAGATATTAGTACAGCGGCAGTTGATAAACCTTCGGTTGGAATATCTGATTTCAATGTAAAGTACCCGACCGAAAAGATTGGAATAAGACAGCCAGCTGACGTCAGTTTCGTAGCTCGCGTTATCTATGCCGCATACAACGTATGTCACGTATGTGCCGTTTTGTCAGTCGTTGTTAAAATGCGATAGAGTGCGGTCTCATCGAGTTCTTAATATCAATATAGAGCTAAGTTTTACTTATTTGTAATAAAAATAAATTGTACTATGGCATCACTAGGGAAAGAAGTCCTGGTAGAATTTATTTTGAGCCCTTATCAAAAGCAATCACTTATAGAAAAATTGGTGTATATTGTACAAAGAATACGAAGAACCGAATCGTAATTGTTGTAACAGCTCCTTATAGATACCGAGCTGTTTGTATTTCGTGTGACAGAGATAGCGCTCTACACAGCAGAAATTCGCCGATTGCCTCTTCCAAAGCTCGATGTGCAATCTTTATTGTCGCGTACTGAAAGTCGTGATCTGTCGGCTGGATTTGAAACATGCGAACAATTTAGATCAGCAATCCGCAATTTATCATATTTAATAAAATATATTTGATACCAAATATATTCTCACATATCATCCGGTCCATTTGTATTCTATTTCGGGATGAACCTCAGGTGCCTTGAGTTAAAGTTTAACAGCCATCAACATTGTTGTCGCGGGGCGCGGTACACCGCAAGGCGTATTATATTATCAACAAATAGCTCAGAGGATGAGCATGGAAAGTGTTTTGCTCTATCTTCACTACGTTTCAGTAAACTCTGATCCTAATTTATGCAATACCAGAGGGAATTTGTGAATTCAAAACATTCTAAACCAATTTTGCTTGATTCTTTGTGTGTATTCAAGTCCCATAGAACACACACGCACAGGATTAAGCAAAATTGGTCCCGTAGTTTGGTTATATTGCTTGGTAAGACACCAAGCAATATTAACTATTCAAGTGGTTGTATTATCACCAATATTCGATATTAGTGCCTGGTATTTATAATAGCTAATTTCAGCTGATAGTACTCTTGTTCTAAGCATAAAATAAAAAAACAAATAAATAAACACTTTTTGCATACCACCTCGTTAAAACACGTCAACGGATAAAAATGGTACAAAAGATCAGCCCCCCTTGAAAAGTGGCAAGCGATTAACGTTTACGATAATCTCTTCGCTTGTTTTGTATGGGATTGACATAATTCGAACTTGACTAGATCACGTGACCTTTCGTTCGTCTATGCCAATCCCATACAAAACAAGCGAAGCGATTATCGTAAACGTTAATCGCTAGCCACTTGTCTAGGGGGGCTGACCATTTAATAGGCTACTTGACCTAATTTTTTTTTCGTGCTAATCGTTTCATAATCATCCCTTTCGCAAAAAAAAACTATTATTTCAATATTTTATAACAAAGAAACCCATAAAAATGTTCTTTTAATTGCCGCCAAAAACACGATGAGTTTACGATCCGCCATAGTGTGACGTCACACTAGGAGTATTTGGTATTCTTTATTCAAAGTGTATCCTAACTTGCAATTTACGTAAGACAGGAGTCGTAGCCTATAATAAAAATACCAAAAACTATTTTTAAAATGAATTTTAAAACTGAATATTTTAAATAACAATTTTGTTTAAGTGAAAAACGAAAAGTCTAAAGTGTAAATAAAAAGTCATAAACGTTAAAGAAAAATGAAATGAGCTGAAATACTATTTTATATTTCATTTTAATTTTTTAATTAATTTAATGTTTATTATGTTTTTAATATTTTTTAAACAAAAAGACACTAAATTACTACTAACATGACGTTACAACCTAATCGGAAGAACCTTAAAAGCCTTTTCGTCAGTACATATAAAATTATATTTTCAATTCGACTTTATTTATGAATCATAAGTTTTTATTTTATGATTAGGTTGAAATACGATTCCGTGGGCCGAGTTTTACTATAAATATGCGTTTGTTTATTGAAATTCAACATGAGTCAAGTAGCCTGTCAGGGACATTTAGTTTTTGCCTTCTAAATAAAAAAAAATAAAGTTTTAGCTATTCTTTTGCATGTTTTTTAATTTATCGCTAATTAAAAAAGCGCGATAGTTACTGTGTGTCTCGTAAAGTCGTTAAATAATTTGGGTCTTAAGAAGAGTTGTGGCGCAATAATGCGAGAAGTTGTTATAAATTTTTACCAACGAGGTACAGAATAATAGCAGATCATTTGGAATGCTCCAAAAATATGGTCTACAAAATGTATAAAACAACTGAAAGTGTGCCTAGAAAGCAGAGAATAAGTGTCATCACCCCACAAAATGTTTGCAGAGTAACTGCTCTCACAAAAAGAGTCAGTCTTTCAAGGGTTCCGTTCATATTAAGAGCGAAGTTTTTGGACTAGAATTGAATGCTGGAGTATCTGCGAGGACTGTCAGTAGTCGGATACTGGAGCCTGAACTTGTAGGAAGAGTTGCACGTAAAGTTCGTTACTGAAAAACACAAACAAGCATGATTGGCGTTGCTAGGAAGTATTGGACTGTTGCGTAATGAAAAATTTGCTTTTTTCTGATGAAAACAAATGAAATGTATTTTCGTCAGACGGCAGACAACATGTGCGATGACTAAAATCAGCCATCAATCCAAAATATACAAAGAAGCAGTTGAAACATGGAGGAGGCAATATTCAAATCTGGGGCTGTTTTACATGATACGAAGATACGAAGCCTACTCCATAGGCCCTAGCCTATAAACAAATTGAAGGAAAACTAAACTAGTTTCAATATAATCAAACATAAGAGAAAACTGTGATACCGTATACTGAAGAAGCGTTGCCCGTGTTGTGGACTTCCCAACACGAAAACGACCCAAAGCATACAGCGCAGTCCGTCAAATCGCTCCTAGCGCAACAGTCAGGGACGGTTCTAGCTTGGCCCGCAAACAACCCGGACCTCAAATCAATGGAACCCTAATGGTATAAAAATAAAGCCAAAAAAAACTCGATGTACTGCTGTTAAGAATAATATTCTTTCAGAAACTTGCAACACTTTGATTGCATCGACACCACGCCGATGTGAAATGGTTTTAACCAAGCAAGGAATCTATTTCAGTTATTAGAATTACAGTTTTTCATTGTCTCGGTCAACGGATAAGTTTGGCCATACAGCGGGGTAATGCTGCCTGCCTAATTGGCAGTTTGCCCGTAGCCTCAGACTTAGATTTAATATTTTATTCATAGTTTTTATTTTAGCTTCATTTATATAATTTATTATTATGTTTTATACAAACATTATTATATAATATATACAACATTAAACTTGAAAAGTTTTTCATTTGTTACAATTTTGTTATTTAAAATTTTTGTATAGATTTATATATTATCCAGCATATTTGATTTTGCAGTCAAAATTTTACATGTCCCTTATTAGTTGTCCACGTATTGGTCAATAAGAAGAAAATAGCAGTGAGATATTTGTTTCAAAAATAGAAAAGGCAAGTGGGAAATAGCCTTTTCTATTTTTGAAACAAATATCTCACTGTGAAATGGTTTTAACCAAGGTAATATTAGGCGACACCATACGTTTCCGACACGACACGGCCGCTGAGTAAGAATACAACACAGCACTGCATTTTCAAACAAAATACAGCTGACGTTGATGACAATTTGACAACATTAATTTGACTTTGTGATGTGAAGCGTAGAAGTGTAAAATAATGAGACAATTTCAATAGGGAAGATGTGGGTAAAACAAAATTTATGGATACAAATTATTATGATAGTGGGCTAAAAGATATACAGAATTACAAAAAATCTCTAAATTCTGTTGAGAAATAAGTAAGATATTAGCGATTTAAGTTTTCTGCCCATCTCTTTCTCTCAAAAAGTAATTTAGTATGAAATTTGTGTGCAGCTTATAGACTTTGACGTCACAATTAATATCGGATCTTTTTTTCGGATTTTCGGATTCTGACTACTTTAAAGGCTTGTCACTTTTTTTTCATTTTTATCAAAAACTGATTGGACTACATCATTTTTCAATAACGATTTATTTATTTAAGTAAAGAAATAAATATGCATATTCCCTATTGGCCGTATTAAGCCTATGCTGGCATTTGCATTTAGATCATACTGGATTAAAACAGAACTTACAGTAAAGCAAAGCGAATGAGTGTGTGGGTGTGTCTACTTACATGCCATAGCGTGTGCAGTATGCATAATGACTGCACTTCCAAGTCCAAGATATGGACCAGCTAATATAAAACTAAAAATACTGCTTAAGAATGCCAGGTTTTTTACATCCACACAGGTAGCCATCTATTTAAAAAGTAATCCTTAACAAGTTAGGTGTCGTCGAGTCGGTTATGTTCACTCATATTGTTATTTCATTATAAATGCACAAATGTCTTAATTAAAGATTGAAGCCGGCATAATAACTCAGAAAAAATACACTGCCTCAGCCTCGGAACGAGCGTATTTTACGTCCCTCTCTGTACCCATACAAATTTATCTTCCATCCCTGTTTGCGCCAGACGAACTTGTAAATTGTTCTTTTTACGATATGCCCGGTTCAGAACGCGGTATAACGTTTAATGGTGGCACAAAAACGAACCTTTAGCATTATTCAGTAGGGTTTTTAATTGAGAAATTGCTTTGAAAGTTACGCTGTTTTAAAGCGAGCGGGATGATCAAGTTATCTCGCTCGGACAAAACAAAATACAGCACAAGTCCTTTGAGCTTTCGAGTTTAGTTGCTTTACCGCGATTGCTTTTTGTAGCACCGTCCCTTTTCTTGGAGTATTTCATTCGTAAAGAAAACCTGTTCAATTCTGAAATCCTCTTAATACTGGCTGTGTGACGTTTGAATCTCATCCCTATTTCGTCGATTTAAGGGGAGTTTTGATGGAAGTTTCGATTGCGGAGTTATGTTGTTTAGAATGTATTCTCCGAGATGTTATTGTCACGTTCTATCGATGCAAGATGTTGATTTTCTTTTTGTTCGTACATTAAGACATACTGACATTGCAATGTACGTTAGTTTACGAAGTCGGATCATGCATGATTCATACGGAACCTCGCCATGTGATGTGATTTCACGCAAGGCATTGACGTTGACATTCACAGACGAGATTATTAGGCGGATACTACTTTTGTAGAACTTTACTACAAAGTTATAAGGCAAAAACTGATGTAAATGAGCTTCTCTTAGTTTTGTCCAAACCTTTCTTGATCAAAAATTGTTTTAATAGATTGTAGATGTCAGCTTAAAACTTTCTTAAAGCACTAGCAATTTTCCACAATGTTTTCATAGGTATTCGCTGTTTTTTTTTGGGCAGCTGTCTTTAGCTTATCATTTCTATTAAAGTTTTGCACAAACTTCAATAATTTCAACAGTTACTTTTACTGCTTACAAATACTAATTACTCTATTCAACCCATAAATAGTTTATAATCAATAGTTACATTACGTTCTGGGTGAACTGGTTCAATTTTTTTTCGTTTCCCAGAAAATTGCCCTTGCTTGAGTCGTCAGCTCTGTCATCCATAAGTAAATGTTTGGATAGTCGTCGCAGGGGCAAATAAGCGGTCGCGATGAGTATTTACAGACCACTTAACAAATAGATAATTATTTAGTCCATTCCTAGGTTTATAAATATTCATTTACCGTTGCATGTCTTTAATTTTTTGGACATTTTCTTATACGTTTGCTTTGATTTCTGTTATCACTGTCAGTTAGGCTTCATTTGTATTTTTACTTTTTTAGAATTTTATATCTACTAAAGTTATGTTTTTTTAATTAAAATCATCACTTTAAAATTTTGATACTTGATTAATAATAGATATTCCCCAATCTCTAAATTTTAGGCACTTACCAAAAACATTCGATAAGGTCAAAGGTGACATCGATTGGGTGGTAAAACTCGTAGGTAAAACATCTCAATAAAGTGGACTGGAATAAGTCTATGAATACAAATATGCTAATTTATAACAACGCCCACCCATCAAGCAAATAGCATCCATCGAAGTTGACTCATTAAAAACATTTTATCGCTTATGCAAATCCATGAATTATCATTGTTTATGTTAGTGCATCAGTCAGCATAGCGCTAAGAAAATGCGATTAAGACATTATCTGGTTACCACTATCCACGCGGGAGTGGGACGCAGCACAAATACGCCCGCATATAATTTGTAAGGAAATAACTTCGTGAGGGAGCGGGACGGCGCGATTGAAATGTCAGCCTCGACGCGTGCATAATGAGAAATCGACTATCTCCCTCGCTCCTGACGTCTTACAATCGTTTATTGTCATGTTACTGTCTCGTTTCGACGGGTGAGATTGAGATGAAATCGCCAGCAGCGTTCTATCCGTGTCCTCCCGCTATTGCTATATCGGAGCTCGCCGCGTGCGGGACGGACGTCGTCGCCTGTTATTTTCTTTCGATAATAATTTTATAAACAATCGTCACAATTTTTATTTATTAATTAAACAGTGACTGTTGGAGCTTATCTGGTGTATTCTGTGACTTTACTCGGACTGACAGTTTCGGGATGGTGTTGTAGAATTTATTTTGACAAGTGCACGTGTGTTGTGTTGTATTTATATGCGAATGGATTGCTGTCGCCGCGTACTGCACTTCTAATGCTCTGAAGTACCAAACACGTAAGTAAATAATAATAAATTAGCCTAAACTACATCGAAATATTGTAATTAATTAATTAAATAGATTTGAAATTTAATAACCGAAAATGTTTACACTCGTAATTATAGCATCATTAGCAACGGTTAATTCGAGCGTTAGTCGGTGACAAGTGTCGATTTAGCACTATTCAACATGTGGTCCACAATCCAGGATATATTTTGTACCTGCCTCGGTCAGGACGAGAAGGGGCTGACTTTTTGTAAGTTTTAAAAACAAAGAAATCCATGCGACGACGGGGAGGCCGGCCGGTGTAGCGGTGCAGTCACGTTTTTAGACGTTCCCGGGAATTTCTGGTTTTTTATTTGTCACCTCTTGCATATTCTGGACATAAATAACAGTCCATGTAAAGGAATGTATTAATTTGTCGAGACGTATTTATATAGCATATTTAGTGCTTTTATTGCGCTTTGTAAATAATGTTGAATGTGTAATGGTACTCAAAGACAATGATCACTTAACTTTCGTTTGATAACAGAAAATGTATTTGTTAATGTCAAGTTCGTTCTTAAATTAAATTTAAGTTATTTTTTAATCTCCCTGAGCGGAGCCGTAAGGCACAAGTACAATTATATCGACAAAAACAGATAATAAAATAATATATAATAACAGTTATATAATATTCACTAAATTACAACACTATTGTTTCTCTAAAATCACGTCTATTAAGTTATGCATATAAATCAGGCGAACATAAAGCGATCCACTGTAAAGTTTATAACGCTATTGCGAATAAATAAAAAATACCAATAACGTTAAAATACAAAATATGAGGATTCAGACATATCAATTTAGAATCCAAATACGGCAAGCCAATTTGTAGAATTTCTTGATTTTAAATATTTTGTGAGAAACATCTTGTTTCTTTTACAGTTATTATTATATCTACTTTACAGCGTTCTTCCAAATAAGGTTGAAAATCTGTATAAATAAAAATCAATTTTATTTTATTTTGTAAGTTAAAACTTGAGGACCGCTCAGTCAGTCCACAGAAGGTGTAAGGCGAGAAAACTTGGGATTTGGTTACAAAATTCACGAGTCATCTAGTATGAAAAATATGAATTAAGCGAATTAATTCACTCAGATTTTGGAATGTTAAATAGAAAGTGACGACAATTTGAACTATTTATTTTGTTCTACAAACGCATTCGTCAACTTAAAAGCTCCCAAGATAAACATGATAGGGGCAAGTTATTTCTTATCTGAGAGGCTCCATCATCAAGATCAGATCCTGTGGAACTGACGAAGGGTATTCTGGTAGGATTTTTATGCATCGACATGATCAGAAATCTGCTATCGGCCTCCCGTATATTCCCATTTAGAACGAATATGCTGACGTTGAATCTTTAGCGTGTTTGTACCCCATAAATAACACGCGGAAATGTCACTACAGCTCAACTGGTACAATTTATTACGAGGATCACTATAAATTTCCTCAAATTGACAAATAACACACCCAAAGACGTGGATACACACCTGCTGGTGTAAATTGTACGGAATCAATCATTATGTGCCAGGTGAAATTCTGGAAGTGTGAAGAAATTTTTAATGAGCTCCGAAAATTTGCTGAATGCGCTTGTCGCCGTTTTTGAGTCGGTCGTCAGTCAACTTTTTTTTATTCTCAGAATAATTATAACAAAATAGCGTCTGCCGGGCTAGTTGGTAATACATCATTTTGTTTCGTCCATGTAGCAAAGCCTTAATATATCTCTGCTAGTGTAACATCTGATCTCTCTTCACCTTGTCTATCTTCTAGACAGAAATGAAAGTTATAAGTATTATTTAATTTAAACATTAAATTATTTATGTCCCTTCTTCATAACAGAAAATAAAATATCATCTAACTTTTAAGCTATACTTGTACGGTCTCGTCTATGAAATATCAAATATCCCTCTAGTCGGGTAAAAGTCTTGCAACAAAAAAATGCCCCAGTGGAAGTCATAACGCGCTCACGACCACGTCGCGACCCCGAGCGATCATGATCACGACCTATCGCATTTGTTTGTATCGCAAAATTGATAGCCGTAGACCCATTATGATAGGGCTATCACATATTTTGTGTTAGGGTTGGCACTTTCTTTTAAACTACCTACGATGTGAATAGGCCCTATATTGTTTCATGTGCTTTTGAGTTACATATAAACTTCAACAATTTTTAAGGATTCAATCATACTACTACAAATTAGGATTGATGATTTCAAAAGTTATTGTAAAATAAAAACAAATTCAATACTAGATAACTTTTTAAAAACACAAAGCAAACTTACAAAAACAACTCTTAGATATTCATTATATAATGTTACTAACAAAACACAAATAAATCAATACATTTCTATTTCATAATAAAGAACTAAGGTCTATTCCCTATAATTACAATTGGTATCAGATATCAGCCTATAATAAACACGTATAAATATTATTTCAATCGTATAATAAGCGCCCTGTTTGAGATTTACGACTTGAAAGTACAGAATTAAGAGATGAGAAGTTTAAAAGTGATATTTAAAAGAATACAATAACAGAAGTAATTGAAATTGTAAAACTTAAATTATTAAAACTTCCAATTATATATTTATAATTATATTGATATTAATGATCTCACTAAGATTTAAATTAGCATAAAAAAACTTTAATTCTGTTAAAAAAGTTATCTCCCGAAGTGTAGCATGACAGTGGTTTCAGATTTAATTATCATATCAAAATAAAAGTGATTTATACAGACAACAAACCGATATTTTAGATAAACAAAAACAATAAAACATTTTATAGAAACATAAAAATTCCTCTCTCCACATTGACAGCTGAAGAAGCAATAAAATTAATAAAGTGTACAATAAAAATAACAAAAATAACACGCCTTTAGAGGCCGATAATATTAATATGTATGTGTATTTATATTATAATTTGCAGAATTTTGATAGCTCACTTAGAGACTATCCTCTAGCTTTTTAAATATTTAAGTATAATTAAGTAAAAAATTCAGCAATGATAAAACTTATTTCAAACCGTAAAGTATCTTTCCGGTAGACTTCGAACTTATTAAAGCTATTGGAACTAACAGTAACGTTATTAAATACCTAAATACAACAGCAAAATAATCTCAATGAGTATACAAATGAGTTGTATATTGTTATCATTAAATGTATATTTGAATTATTGTGCTCGCCGATATTGTTAAGTGGTTGAGAACTGGTCGTGTCGGGTCAAAAGCGGTCACGGCCTTAGATGAAGACATTGGGATGGGGATCATCGCTTAATGGTTTTATTAAACATTAACCATTATCATTACCGTCGGTAATATCGGTACTAGGAGCATTGGATGTTATGGAAAAAATAGAAATAGTTTGACTATTATGTTTGGTGGTGAAAGCGTTGCGTTGAGAAAATAAAATAAAATTATAAAGTTCAAAATTATATTTAAACCATACATATACTCTCTTGGTTGATGAAAGAGTTAAAGTAGTAAATATACACTTTTGTATAGTGAAGAATCCTACTGAGTAATCATAAAAAATGTTTATTGTTTCTGATAATGACAGCTGTATATAAGTCTCTCTTGATAGTTGTGATGATGGTTCGAAAGTCCGAAAGTACCTGTAAGTTATGCAATGATCTATTGTCAGAGGTATGTCACGGAGCGCACTATCATCAATTACACGTTGTTAATCTCGGTGGATCATTTGTTACGATTCGGAATTCCTCATTTTGTTCTTACGTATGTTGAAAACGTCGGCGTCGGTATAATCAATCGGCTATATTTTATTATCTGAATAATTGAAGTTCTTCAGATTTCTCTCTGTTTCTTTGTTTTCAATTAACTATTATTCTTATTATTTTATTATTGATCATACGTATACTATTATTACATGTATTTGTTTCTCACCTTTTTAAGACTACTTAATAAAAAAATGACATGGCGTATCCGAAGAGGGTTAAATTCAGAAGCCTTCTTTTTTTTTTCTTTAAATTTTTAGTTCACCTATTACATGTTTTGTTATGTTTTTTTTAAATTTATAAATGCAAGTGCTACTGATTAAGTTTCTTCAAAAATCTGTCAATCCACTTCATCCAAAATTATCTTTATTAGTTGGTCCTTCGAATACCTAATTCCCGCTGCATCAGCATTCCCATCTACTACGTCCCATAAAACAAATTAACAACCTAGTGATAAATCTTGTGGCATTCTATTTTATAATATTTTATAGCTGTATACAAAACACTTGTTAATTATTTCGGAAGCGTAAGCGGTGAGAAAGTTTCACTGGATTTGAGGTTTTATTGCTTTAAAGTTTGTGCGTTGAAAAAAGATACAACCTTTAAATGTTTTAAAAAAACTCGTGGCTCTATAGTCTCTACTAAACGAATAAGATTTTTTAGTAATTAAAGAACTAGACAAAACTAAAATAGTAAAAGGATGATATAAATCATTTGAAATGTTAATATGATGATGATGAAGTGTATAAGTTATAACAGGTTTGTTCAAAGTTTCCAACTGTTATAAAATGTTAGTTACATACTTTATACACCAACATGAATAGAAGCTTTCAGGTAATTGAAGAAGGAAGTCGTGACACGATCACAACACGAGCACAAAATATTTGTACAGTCAGCTTTATAATAGAAGCGAAACTAATCTATACTTATATAAAAAACCCGTCGACAGAGTCATCTTTAAGGTAGAACTAATTGCTCGGGTTGTGGTTAAAAAACTTTATTTGATATCCAATAGATCTGGCGGCAAAAACGAGGTATAATGGTCATATAATGGTCATTCTGTGTTCTCTTATCTCGTGTGTTTTTTCAAGATTGTCGTACTTATTTATCGCACTTCGACTCATTAAATAAAACTGGACGTTCACTTTGATTTATTCGTGGTGCCCGATTGAGATATCCTGCTTGAGTCACGTTATATTTTTGAAGCATGCTAGAATTAATTTCTTTATCCCTTTTGATTTGATTGCCTTGAAAATTTAGAATAAGATCTTTAGAAATAGTGAAAGTCAAAGAGGAAGCAGCAACGATATGTGGTTGAGTAGACTTAACAACGTTACAAAAAATTATACCTATCACCGTTTAAACTCTCATGGCACGCGGCGAGAAGAACCGAAACATTGATTTTCTACCTATCAAATTGAGGAACGGTGTTGACACCTCTGCATTGTATGAAAAACAAAGCATATCAGATGTACCTGGCAATTATTTTCCATATAGAACACCTGTTTTCTATATATACTCCATACAATGGGAAGTTATCCGAAGACTTGCTAACAAGGGGCTAAAAAAAGCCAACGAGTGCCCGAAATTGTTGAACAATGGGAACACGCTCAGGTAGAATATATTTTCTATTGTAAACTGCTATTAGGACGTGCTATTGAATTTTTCATAATACCAAGTGAGTGGAATTTGCGTTCATAGTAATCCTTAGTTGATATAAAGGTCCTTGAGCGTCGAGAAATCGAAGTTTGTAGCACATTTAAAATATAAAAGTTCGTCAGAAGTAAACAGAAATGTGTAGGTTTGGCTAGCCCATAAAAATCTAAGATATATTTTACGGTCAAGTGTAAGGGTTAGCTGAAAAAAGAATGAAGAAAATGTTTTTATGATATTTAGGGGACAAATGGGCAGACGCTTACATGATGGAAAGTAGCTGCTGTCGCCCATGGGTACTCGTGACCCTTTATGAGGGAAAAGGAAATGGAAACAGGGATAGGGGATTAGGGAAGTTGGGCCACCGGTAAACTCACTCACTCAACGAAACACAGCACAACGCCGTTTCACGTCAGTTGCCTGTACGGCCGTGGTATCACTACGGTCGAACCGGCCCAGTCGTGCCGAACCTTGGCTACATTAAAAATGACTACAAATTGCATCTAACCAGATTCGAGCGGTAGAACTCTTCGGAGCAAAAACTACGATTACATAGACTTTTTTACGAAATAGATTGAACTTCGATTATGTTCCGAGAATGGGGTTAGAATAAAAAATCATATCATCTTAAAGCGCGATCGGGTACCGTTTATAAATTAAAATATACGGGGATCGGTCGCTTCGGTTGGTTAAAATTAATGACTATTCTTTCACCGGCATCTACCTGCCTTGACGAGTCTATTTAGACATCAAAATACACTTTTTTGTCGGTGTATCTGTGAAACTAGTTTTGTGAACACAAAACACACTTTTGTTCGGGCGTCTCGATTTTTTCACAATTTGCCGATTCGGTCGGTTCCGCGAAGCTATTAAGTACCTGCGGAATTGTTAGGGCTGTCAAGTGGGCGTTATTTATGGTGAAATGTGTGATCAAACGGTGTCCACGATGATTGTCTCTAAAATTGCTGAGCTCCAAGTTTCAACGTTTCCGCTTTCTACGGAAATATTATTATTTTTTAGATTGCTCACGAGCAAAAAATGCTCAGATATAAGAACATTTTTTTTCAACCAGTGACTTTTACTAGTTTAAAGTTTTGCTAACGACCACTTCAGACGTTATTATAGACAATATAATTAAAAAAAAAAACAATTTTAAAATATTTTAATTGCAAAAATAAAACCATCTTTTACTGTTGATTTTGTTATAAAGTTAAGACGGAACCTTTTAAAAATGCCTAAATATAGTCATAAAAAGATAACTATAAATTTTGCTATAAAATATAAAATCACGTTCAATAACCATTTGCATTTTAATAGCCATCAACAGGAAGTAAGCTTAACGTTTAAAAGCTCGAGTGTGCTTAAAAGCTTAATCTTAAACGGACAGGATGTAAGCTTTTGACGGGCAGATCTTAAAGCTGCCTAAAAGATTGATATACGACGCATAATTTGACGGCATATTTAGCAGTAATTATAACCACTTTTATAAACCCACTTGTATATATTTAAATTGCTTTTATGCATTATGAAATTGCATTTGCTGGCTGTACTCATTTTCATCCATATGATTATATTTTTTTGTTTCTGTCGCTTTAACTCAGGAATGGCTGAGCCAATTTAGCTAACTTCAGTCTCGAAATCGATCAAGCCCAGAAAAAGGTTCAGATTCGGAGGGAAGCGTACAAAGTTTGTCGGGTCATATAGTCTATAGTTTTTTTTATGAGAATTACGGGGCAAGCGAAAAGACGTGTCATTGAAAATGACTACCGTCGCCCATGGACACGTGTAACAGCAGAGGCGTGTGGCGTGGTGCAAGTGCATTGCCAGCCTCGAAGTAATAGGCTGCAAGAATAGGGGATATATATATGTAGGGTGTAGAAAAGTTGGGCCTCCGGTAAACTCACTCACTGGACAAATAACAGCGCATCACGGTATCACGCTAGTTTTCTGCGAGGCCGTCTCTCCGTTCGAGCCAGCCCGATCTCTCAGTTTATTCGAAAAAAACTCCGAGACTCGTTGCATCATGCAAACATTAAACGCGCTGGTATTACCTGAATTTCCCGTACCTAAATCAACGTCAAGATAATAATGTCCAAACACATTCGGTAGCTAGCACGGTCTCGCTAAACGACGGGGCAAACTGTTATTATCACCCGAGCTTAAGGTAATGTGTTTGAATTGTACTATGTACTTAAGGGCCTAGATTAAGGTTCTACGAAGCCTTTTTTAATGCCTTTCCCAGCATAGCTAGATAAATAGCCTCTTTCACCTTAAAACGAATATCTTCTTTCTTTACGAATACAGAGCGTCCGTGGCCTAGTGTTGTTCGTATTAGAGAGGGTGCAGATTCGAATTCCGGTGGAGGCGTGTACTAATGAGACATTTTCCGATCTCAAGTACATAATACGGATGCTCGTTGCCGTGGAAGAGCCATGCTTCGGCACGAATGGGCCGGCTCGACCGCAGTTATACGGCCTTACAGAAAACTGGTGTGAAACGGCGTTGTGCTGTGTTTCGTACAGTGAGTGTGTTTACCGGTGGCTCAACTTCCCTAATCCCATTTCCATTCCCTATTCCCATTCCTAAATCCCTCATAAAGGCCGGCAACGCACTTGCGACTCTTCGGATGTCACGAGTGTCCAGTTAGGTGACTTTCAGCGCTATCCGGCTTACTTTGCTTGATATTTCGAAAAGGAACCAAATTAAAAACGGTAATAGTGTGAGAGTTACGTTTCCTTAGTTTTTGTTATAATTTCCTCCAAAAAATAGTACCAGTCCTCTAGATACGCATCAAATCTTTTATTCTTATTAGTTACTAGTGGTGCCCGCAACTTCGTTGCGAAAACTTTGTATATCACGCGGGAACCGTCCATTTTCTCGAAATAAAAAGTTCCTGTATGTTGCCCAGACTTAATAGCTATTAAACAAAAAAAGACTTATTGAAATCCGTTCAGTAGTTTCTGAGATTAGCGCCTACAAACAAACAACTTTTTTTTATCGATATGTGTTCTATTATTATTCCTTAGCACCACCACATTGATTACTTTAAAAAATATTAAATATTAAATACTCAAATTTTAATGTTTAATTATTTGTATACAGATTTCTAAAATTATTTTCAAAATATTATTTTTAAAATCATCATCAAGGATATTGTGTACATATCGAATGAAAATTGAGAACGAACAGCAAACGTTTTTCATAATATGAAATGAACAATAAGCTTGTTATTTCACAATAAATTTTGTTTTACTACAAGAAAATCCAAACAAAGAAAGCCCTTTGGAGCATTCATTTAAAACTAGATCGCTCTATAAAAGTCCTACAGAGCCCTAATAGGTAGTTAATTCTGTACCGAAACCAGTTTTTGTAGGAATGCGAGTGGGCGCGGGTTCGATTCCCGTCTGTTTGTACAAGAAATTGGGGTCCGAGGGCTTGAGGCTACGGAACCAAATGATAGGCCATTGATATAGACATTATGTCATACTTATGTAATCTCTAAATCACGAGCTATATGCATGTTTGACTTCGTGTTAGACAGGTTCATAATATCAAAACTATATTTAACATTTTTAGATAATTAAATCCAATGTTTTAAAAGATGACCTTAACTTCGTATCATTAACCTCCTAATATAAAATATATTGTCTCGAATTAATAGAGGGACATTCCATATTTTCTCAACTTTCATCGATATTTCAATACTGAAATTAGCCAAAATAAATCTGTTTCTTTCGATATAGTATTTAAAAAGCAAGTTACATATTATTCAGACGTCAGAATGAAAATAATTAACTGTTGTAGATTCGATAAACTCCTGTCAGAACCACGAAGTTCAAGAACATTCTAATCACTGCTCTCAATTAATTTCATTAAACTACAGGGAAAGCATATCTACGAGATTGTTATATTTGCTCGGGGTTAAAACGTAATTACACGTTCAGGCTTAGCTTAATTATCGGCTTCGTTTATGGACGCCTTTACCTTTGATTATGGAACAATGAAAATCGAAGAGTTACTTGTTTTTTTTTTAGAAACGATGAGACGCCGAATTAAATGCGTGTTTTGTTTTATGATACAAACTCTCTGACCTTTGTTACACTAGAACTTTGTTTCATGTTTAAACTATACCGTCTTGATATTCATTTTTGTACGATACCATTTTTAATAATAACAACAATATCAAAACACTTATTAAGATTTTTTTGCCGTTAAAAAATCGGCCAAATGGACTCGCGCACGAAGGGTTCCGCACCATATTAGAGCAAACATAGTGAAAAATTGTGTTTTCTGTATGAGAACCACCCACATCCACCTTAATTTTTTTTTAAGTTTATTGCTGATAAGTATAACTACAATTTAGTATTTTTACGTTATTGATATCGAGCAAAAATTTGTATTCGCTTACTTGAAGTTTTGATTAGGCTAAATTCTCATTAGCTGCACCTAAAACCGGTAGCCAAATAGCAGTGCATTTTCCCGAAAAGATTAAGAATATTCAAGTGGAATCACCACAATGTTAAATGCAGATAATCCTTTGCCTGTTCTATTTGAACAAGTGGTATCCATTCTGAAACGTTGACAATGGTGCGAGATTTGCTCAAATTATAACAATATATTCTGGGGATGTCTCTTTGTATTTTTTGTTCGTGTACTTAAGTGATACAGTATTCATATTTTGTAGTATATTTAAGTAATAACAGAAGGTATTTTGAATAAAGCCGTATAACAATACCTTACTACAACTAGATGTCACCCATCGAAACTGATCTTAGGTATATAATACGAAAACTGTAGATTCTAGCAAGGTAAAAACTATCGTATGTTTTTCCCGGCACTCAAAATACTTATTGATATCTATTATATAAAAAAGAAGTCGGGTTTTCCTTCCTGACTATATAACTCCAGAACGCACGAAAGGATTTCCACGGTTTTGTATTCATTGGAAAGATCTCGGGCTCCGTGAGGTTAAGTAGCAAAAAAGTTCAGGAAAAATTTCAAGAGAAGTCACTATGCGGACGGAGTCGCGGGCAACAGCTATAATTATATGAGCTACTTAGAGTTTAACAGACACACAGACTTTCTCATTTATTATTCATAACCTTAGTAAAGTATTGATGTTTATAGATGTAAGGTAACTTTTTAAATGCCAATTAATCTTGCCATTTTAGGTTATTCTACAAGAAACATAGAAGAAATACTAATAATTGTGTAGCAACATTGTATTTCAAAACATTATAATTAAATTCCACTGAAAAAATAAGAAATAAGTAAAACGCACTGTAACGGTGTGCGTTGAAGTTTTTTCTATGGCGTAGTGTTCCGTAGCTGCGTAGGCTTTAACACATTTGTACAAAATCATTAGCCTTACCAATCATACGAAAACCAACCTTATACTCTTCAAATACAGCTCATTTCACCTCGATATAAGGGAACCGCTCTAAATTTATAAGCCCCTAAATAAAGCCAGATAGGGGTCAAATTCGTGTAGCAGGTTTACCTTATAGGGTGAAATACCAGGAAGGCTTTGAGCGTGTTTGCCGAGCGAGGCCGGGGGGCGAACAGTAGCTTATTGGTATTATGGACTTTGGATCACGTGGATCAATATTGATTTTTCACATTTCACCGTCAACTTACAAATTTAGAGGTTTTCGGGAATGTTACGAAATGTTTTGTTTGTCTAGAAATTGTTAGTCATCTCTTTCGATGACCATGACAAAACAAGTCTGTTTCGAATAATCCCTGAATACACTGGGCCGATTGTGGTAAAATTTAGCACAGATATAAAGTATTTTTATCGATATACTACTTTTGTGTGTGACTGTGAAGAAACGTACAATTTCATATCCGTTTCACAAAATGTCAAGCATCTTTTACTAAATTTTTATTAAACTACAAACTCTTACATTCCTTAGCAACATAAACTAGATTGCGTCTGGGACATATTTATTCTTTACCTTATCATACAATGATTGGTAAACATGAGCTGGAATTCCCAACTTTCTTTATAAAGCAGTAATGTAAAGGTTTCTTTTCGTTAACTCTGCTCCTATAGGCATCAGGGTTGTACATTTGCTGTTTTTCGATATTAATAATCCTTAAGGATTTACTTAGATTTTGACCAAAATCTGTAAAGTCGCCTTAAAATCTGTCGAAAAATTGTTTATAAAATATTATTATTTACACTATTAATTAAAATCCTGCAGTTAAAGGCAAAACCTTCTACGTTTTACATGATATATTATAATATTATTCAATTGAGTATTTTGTGCTTCTAGAATGTAGATGATACAAAGTGAAAGGAATTTTAACATAAAATGTAATCATTTTCTAAAAAAAACACAAGAAATTTTATAGGCATTCACAATATTTTTTACAACAGATTTAAATATCTACGAAAGCACAGCCCTAGCTGCGCCTGCGCAGTCAAATATTGACGCTGGTAGTAAGCTGCAGCGAGGCGTCACGGCGAACGTCAACACTCTTGTTTGCCAAAGGTCGCCACACTTTTTACCCAAATTTAGATAATTCACTAAAATAAATATTATTTTTTAACGTAATTAAGAGATAAACATGACTTATTTATAACTAATTTATTAATTACTCGAAAAAACAAACGTTGATTTAATGTTTCCTATGTAATTCCTTTCAGTGAAGTTAAAATATAAATCTCTAATGGAAATTAGAACCGAAATGGACTTCACAAAAATACTCTAAATTCAAAACGTACAAGTATTTACTTAATAGTGCAATTCACGCACGAGCATAAACATGTTCGCGAGAATTGTTTGTCCAACAAATGGTACAATTGTATACAATCAAGCCAGCATTGATCTGTAATACGCCGGCGGGCGCCGAGCGCACGTACTGAACGTGGCGATACAAATAGTGCTGGGCTTAAGTAATAACATTATCGATGATTTTATATTTTCTAAAAGTATACTTTAAAGAAGGCAATTTGTGTAAAAATCTATGAAATGGGCTAGATGACAACTTTCTTTCTTATCTTAATATATATAATTTTTGTGTAAGTGTGTATGTTACTGAACTTTTCTTAAACGACTGAACCGATTTTGATGAAATTTTTTGTGTGTGTTCAAGGGGATCTGAGAATGGTTCAGGTTCGCAAAATAGCTCGGCAGGACAACGTCTGCGGGTCAACTAGTATAATATATAAGAAAACACCCTAAAAATAGAAATATCTGTAAAAAGTTGAATCTGATAACTTAAATTTTCTCAAATTATTGGTAATTTTAAAATCACATAAAATAAACCTTTTAAAAAAGCTCCATACAAAACGATACTCGATTATGACGATACTTACCGGTGGTTTGTACGCATTGCGTGAAGACTTTGTTTGATAATTATATTAAGTATTGCGTTTAAGAAAGAGATTTCATATCAAAAGTTGTTGTTAATGGCCTAATTCAACGAATGGTAAATAAATATTAAAAAAATAATAATTCTTTGCTGTATCAAATAAATTTGCTGTAAAAACCATAATGTGATTATAATTACACGAATGTAAATTATAATTCTGTATCGACTTTTTATGTTAAAGCTTTTTTGAGCAATTGCAGTCCATCGATATTTTAGTTATTACTGTATCCAACCCTACCGTAAAGTATAATATATTTTTCTTTTTATAAAAATGTATGCAACGTTATACAGTCATAAGTCCATAATAATTTATTTTAAACTTTTTTGTGAAATATTTTAAACGAGGCTTCATCTTCTGCCGCATAAAATTAAATCTATCATCTGTTATTTTTACAGTTACCCTTTAATATTTAAATTTAGTTATAAATCGAGTGAAACTCAATTATTGAGTGTCAGAAAAGTAAATAGAGCAAGGTAAAGGCGTGCCTAAGAAGATATAAATAACAAAATACCTGTTTTTATATATGCAAAGAATGACTTATAGTTAAATTATCGTGTCACAGTATTAGCTACCTTTCACAGCCGAAACAGCTTCGCTGATTTTTAACAAGTTTTATGATGATGCTTACAACTTCGTTGCACCAAAGCTTTTTTAACGTGCGGGAACCGTACATTTTCCGGGATAAAAGTATATTATTTCTTGCAACTTAAAGTATCTTAAAAATCGGCTCAACAACAGACAGACACACATTCGCATTTATAATATAAGTATGGATATAGAAGTATGGATTCAGAAGGTTTAAAAACATGTATATTTCTAAGTAATAAGGGTTGTTCAGTGTTGACCCTTAACATTTTAAACGTCCAACGAAGTGGGTACGGGGCATATAAGTAGAGTTAAAGTGAACATTATAATTAATTATAAAACATATGGAGCAACTCATGACTTGTATTACTGTCAATATGGCAGCTTACTGTCATTACTGTCAAAACCGGTGCAATTTTGTCAAAGCCAGTTGTAAGAAGGGGATTATAGTTGTATTAAATGCATTTAGGTGTGAATGTAGTGATATTGTGACACTTGGCAGGTTTTGTGTGATTTTTCCCTCGGCTTCACCCGCGTTAAGTTTTTATACAAATTTTCATCCTCTAGTTTTTTCCTTTAGAGTAGAATTTATCAAAATTCTTTCCAGCGGATGCCTACGTTTTAGCATCTACCTGCATGCTAAATTTCAGCCCAGTGCCGAGGAGCGTGGGCTTTGCGTTGATCACTCTTAAAGTTAGTTACTTTTGAGTTTTATACAAGGTGTAACAAAAGTAAGTGATAATACTTAAGGGTGTGTAAGTGTAGTGTGAATGTAGCGACGTTAAAAGCTACAAAAGATTTGCAATTTGTACGGGGAAACTCGCTGGCATGCTCATCCATACAAATCGAAAAAAAAAAATTCGCTTTCAGCGCCGCTATTTTTACAGTAAGCTTTATATCAGGGACAGATACAAACTCCAAAGTATTTTCTCTTCCTTTTGTTACACCCTGTATAGGTGCATATATTTTTTTTGTATTCTGTAGTTTTAGCTTACTAGTTCGACATCCTATTGGCATTATAGTTGAATACATTATAGCCCTGTCCTTACAACAGAACTTATAGCCGAGGGCTTTCAATAAGTAACCTGTTTTATTTGTATGGTATGCAATTATTGTGTTATAATTCACTTGAAGCACTTAATACACTTACAATATAATTTACACTGGAACGAACAATGCGTACTATCACGAGATAAGTCCTACGCTCCGGTATAATGGTCTGGGCGGGCACAGAACTGGTATACGTGATGTACAGTCAGCAAGAACAATCCATGCGTTATATCTATGGTAATATGTATTGCCATAGATCAGACCTCTATGTAATAAATACGCTGGTAAGGCGATTTGATATGCGGTATTTTGGCGCTGATGGCAGTGACGAGCGGGAAAGGAACTAATG
>JAOTAV010000016.1:1035997-1048413 GCA_026546445.1 Cyclargus thomasi | reverse complement strand
AGGTAACGCCGCATGAGTCATGTTTTTTCGTGCGTGCAGCTAGCTCTATCGAATTATAAGACGTTGTCACGTCAAAAATTATTGTAGATCACAGAACTCGCGTAATCACAGATCCATGTTGGTTCTATTTAGCATAACCCATCCCTGTATTGTTTACTGAGCGGTCAAGCAGTTGCGGCGTTAGTGCATCAAGTTTCGTCTACTACCGGACAATGGATATCCTATGAACTACAAACCTACTGAACTAGTGGGATGTCACCTTCACTGTCACAACATGCTAGAAGATTCCATTGATGTTTTTAAATGAATGCGCCAGGAGAGTTATGTTTTTCGAGAGTGTGTGATGTATAATTGTTTGGCACTTCCTACAGCCTAAGCTTAAGCTTGAGAGGTGTCGTTAAATTTGTATTGACTGTGACAGTGACACCTAATAATTTATGAAAATATAAAAAAAAAACAAAATGACAGATTTTTGGCGCCCAATTCGAATTGCAACGTTTCCTGTAGTCGGGTTTCCTGTTTTTAGACATTTAGCTCGTTCGCTTCTTATGTTTTAAAACGTATGTCTGTTTTACGATGCATATTTTTTTTAGATTAGTAATTTTTTTATACATAAGTTTTGATCGATAACTTATTATATTTGAAGCTTTTAGAAGTATATTATGATTAGTGGTTACTAAAAGATCACTAAAACTTCTAATTATTTAAGATTATTTTTACTCATAGTTTCATATACAAAAAAAGAAAAGAAATTATATTATAATTCTTTATTATATCAATAAATAATATATCATAAAAGTTCACCAGTGGACAACAGCGGAAAGCCCTTGTAACAGTAAACAAAGGTATGCTACGGTTAAACATAGACATTGTAAAATGGGCTATGTGCGTATTACCGATTCGTTGTGGATATTTCAACTCCTTTGAATATATGATTAGTGCTGGCTGTATTGTGCGGTACACGACATACAGTAATTTATTCAGAAACGGTCCAGAAAAGAGTTGAGGAAAATAGAAGGGCTTACTAAATAAATACGACCAATAGTGATGAAGAAATTGTCAAGAAAATAATTAAGATAATTCATATGCAATTGAGATAATAAGGAATTAAAATCTTAAGTAATCTACTTACATTGAATCTTTCCTTCAGTGGATTTTTGTTTGTGATTGAATTTATTTCGTTATATCATTTAATGAAGCTTTAAAGAACTTTAAAATGGCTTAATAGCAAGGTCGAAACCCTAACCCTTTTAGTCAAATGCATGCCAATTTTAACCCATGTCTTAAGCATGGTGCTTTAATAGCCTTCTACATATCTGACATCGAGACCCTCTCGAATATAATTGAGTTCTATACCCAGGTATTAAAGTTGAAACTAGAGAAGCACGAGTTAGGAAATGAATGGTAGCAGTCGTGAGTTCAAATCCTAATTAACACCTCGCTGTATAGATAAATTGAGTTGATAGTGTTCGTATGTGGCATTTGCCGGGTTTTTGTATACGCTTTGAATCTTTTAATTCTTTTTATTTTATGCAGAACTGCATTGAAAATCTGTATAAATAGTGGCATTTGTTTGAATTTTAAGGCAAAACTAAGACTTCAATTGTCTTTACATAGATAAAGACCAGAAAAGTGGCATAGGACAGAAGTAGGAGAAGGGGACAATAGCCCTTGTAAATTCTTAAAATCAGATAGGAATTTGTGGTCAAAATTAATACTAAAACTAGTCGTTTTAATCGTGAACACTGAACAGCAACAGGTCTTTCAGTCGAGTTAACCAATTAGTCTACCTGGGACCTGATCCGTTACTAAAATTAACATTTACGTCTAGATTTTTTACGCCAATGAAATAAATTTTTCGTCTCGCTGGTCACGCTACTGAGAAGTATCGGGTTGCATATTTTTTGTCATACCTATATAATAAATTAAATGTCTCAATTAATAAACAAGTTTCGTTTGAGATATATTTATCCTTGTGCACTGTCAGTTTTAAATGAGCTGTTAATTCTGCGAATATGAATTATTGGGAGATAATTGCTGGTAATAAGATATTATAAAACTTATTTAAAGTATGTAATACTTAATATTGTAGCTAATTAATAAAGAGGTGTGAACTACCTGAAGTCAATTTATTATCTTAAAACAACATGTAAACCAAAACGAGAACCCTTTAAAAGAACCCGCAAAGTAGATGAAACGAGTTCCTTAAAATTCTTAACTGACCAAAAATGCAACTTTAATATTAAATAACGATCCGAATTTTCGCAACCGAAGTGACAAGCCGAAACTTAATAACTTACTCAGAAATGCACCAGCAAATTGGGAGCCAACCTGCCCGACCGGCTCAGTAACCCAACCTCCGAAACTCCGACACATATAAATTGTATTTTTATTCAAATCGAGCCTACGTGCCGCGATAAAGTCCTTTTAAACTTCATGCTTTCGAAAACTCTCGAGAATTTGTAAAACCTCATCTCCGGTAATGACGAGAACGTGTCGTGGACATCTTTATTGTAATGTCCTTTTAAAAGTGTAGCTCGGAACTTTTGGAGTCAATTTGCCTTTATGATATGGAATTTTGTTGACGCGATTTATTCGCTTGCTGATTTGGTCCAAAATGACTTTTGAAGGTGACGTAGTGTGTAACTCAAAGATTTTTGTTGTATTTTATGTCTATTCGTACATCTTTTTCAGAAGAAAATTATTATATTAATTTGTTGCTTTTTTGATAAATAAGCGGCAAATCTAAATATACAATATCACCTAAGCTGGTGACCAAAATAAAAAGTATCTACTATGATCAATATATTAAATAATGAATGAAATTCATTGAAGTTATTAAGCGCGTCCGCATTAAACCAACGAGGTCCATCACTAAATTCCAAATTTGATACGTATTTACTTAATCGGCTCTCAGGTTCCTCGATTATAATCGAACACAATCAGAAAACGATTAAAACCATCGAGAAAAGCAATCAAGTTGGCAATGTTCCTAAACCCGCCGAAAAATTGAATGTGTCTTCGGCTTTCGATAATCGTAAATTAAGGTCCACCATTTGGTTAACCGAGCATGAAAACTGTGAACGTGAATTGAGAGTTCATGTTACTTCGGAATTAAAAAAACGAGTCGAGATTAAAACGAAAAAGAATGATAACAGATGTCAAACGAATGGACAGACCGATATTGATAGGTTCAAGGATAGGTACCGAGTGGAAGAGATAATTAATAACGTATCGTGCACTGATAGCTTGTTATAAATTGTCATTATCATGAACGTCTTGAATAAATCTACGGTTATCGTTATCTTTATTTCGAATATGATTATCATTAGGTACTATCTCAATTTTAATCGCGTCCATCGCCATAATCAACCGTTCTCATGGTGTCTTCGGCTCGTTGTCGATTAAATAATAATCATCTTCGTCAATATCACCTCAATCGCTTTAGTTATTGGTAGTTTAATTACAATTATTGTAATAATTGATATCTTCATTATTCTTGATGACATCGTCCTAATAGTTATTATATGTACCATCGAAGAAATTTATTCCAAGGCAGCTTTCTTCGAATATGACAATTGTATGTAAGTCATGATGTATTATCTGGGTTTGTTATAATGCGACCAAATTACTTAGCTCCACAATCTGGGTGTAAATCAACTTCCCAGATTGTACCATTAAATATATTTTAAATTATCACTTAGATAACATTACTTGTCAGTGTCAATTTAGTTAAACTAAATCATTACAAATGTTACATTTTTAATCGCCTGAGGCACTTGCTTTTGTCAAATCTGTTCCTGGACCCTAATCTTTGTCAGAAAAGAGGTGAGCGGCTACAGGTTTTAGAGTAAGATAAAAAATGCGCCTGCGCATAGCAGTAACCACGCTTTTTGTAATAAAATGCTCAGCTAATTTTGGTCTCCTAAGTTAAAAAAAATTTGACTAAATATATTTTACTTGCATAATAGATTATGTTATGTGAATCGTTATTAACAAAGAAAATTGCTGCTTGGCAATCGAAAATTCAACAATCAATGACGTTGAAAATTTAGTTTAAATCTCAAAACAGTTTAATTACAATAATAAATTACAATAAGATTTCAAGTTTTTTGCGCAATGTAAAAATAAGGAATATTCATGATTTTTAATACTTTGTTTAAAACAATCTATCGTTATTGAAAAACTATGTTGTCCAATTAGTTTTTAGATAAAATTTAAAAAAACAAAGCTATGAGCCCTCAAAGTAGTCAGTTAGAAAGAAAGATCATCGGAACTTTTGAGAGAAGGAGATGGGTAGAAAACTGAATCGCTATAATCTCATTTTTTTTGTAATTCTGTGTGACTTTTAGCCCACTATCATAATAATTTGCATCCGCAAAATTTTTTTTATACGCATATTACTTATAAAGTAAGTCGAAATTTATGAAACATTACTTCCTCTGCTTTCAAGATAGTCACCCTAGTCATGACAAGTGACCGGATTAATGCATTTTAAATGTGGAAAGCTTAATAATTCTGATTTCGAGTTCTTTAATTGAGTGAGTTTTTGTAGTTAGAGCCGACTCGGTAACTTTACGGTTACAAGAACTCCACATTATTACTTGTTTATACGATTATATACCGATGCTCTTGTCATTGGCCAACTTTTGTAGGGTCTAAAAGCCTTTACTCTGACAAACTATGTCTTATTTTGCTAAATTACTAGTACCTAGTTAATAGTTTGATAGTTTCACCATTTATTTACGTTAATTGGACTTTAAAATTTTGTTGTCCTTAATGTATATTCGAACACCGATGAACGGATAGGCTACTTCTATGCTGAGAATTGTATGATTGGAGAAATTTTTTTGTTTAAATTTATTTACCATACGTAATTTAAATTAAGAAAGAAATTTTAATACGATCAAAAGCATAGACTACTTTACCGTTACCCAGTGCGTCCCGAATGCGTAAACACTAAAACAAATATGTAAATTTATATTTATTGCATACAATATGTAAATAATATGGTCGTGAATATACTATTACATACAACTTCCACTTTCCAGTGATATCTCAATATAACATTTCCATGCTACGCCTATGCACTTGTATATGTGTATGACATATTTATGATAATGAATATGTTATCTATATAGAGCTGTTGGCCGGTTATTTATGTTTTTATTATTTAAAATTGAAAAAGGTTACACATAAAGATTATGTTGGTCTATGTTCCGTATTTTAATATTCTATTACACTTATCTTATTTATTTTAATTTAACCCAACAGAACTAGTTTAGTTTTAAATAATTTGTTAACGTTATTTTCTTCGACCTCTCATTTTTTTTCTTTTACGTCTCGAGCGATAGGCATATAATATCCAAAATTAGCATAAATATGAAATTTGAAAGATATAGAAAATGATTTTTTTCTTTATCTTTACTGAGCGGTTGTTTATGGCTTATTTATTTTAATAAATTCAAATTATTATTTTAAGCATATAATTTGTAAGTGGACTAGGCATTTTACAGTTTTATTTACACGTTTCATAATTTTTCTATTTGTTCGAACACGTTTTGTACTGTAGCTTAGCTGAAGCGCAACTTATGAAATTAAATGGTTATAAACACGGCTCACCATCTACTGTACTCAACCAAACTGATATTGTAGAAAAATCAATATACAGCATATTGGTAAAATAATATCTTTATGTAATTATTTTCCCTTAGAAAACCACTACAACCTAAGTTGAGCACTAAATAATGATGACCATATTTTATAATAAAAAAATAAACATACAATTAAATAACCTAATAAATAAACATTAATAGCCTATGTACAATAGTTCTTCGGTTCGATAAAAACCGCGTCGGCGGCGAGTGATGGTTCGAGATTGAGACATCTTCGGAACCAGTTTCATCTCGCTGGTTGATGGGATAGGTGAGAAGCGGTAGCGGGTATAAAAGAATAAAAAACACGTTACACAAGTATATGTACGTCTATTTCACGTAACTTCTGGTTGTAGTCTGGTTGTCTGGAAGAAACCGCTTTTTAGCTGTAAGACCAATTTGTACAGTTCCTTTATTATGTTTAAATTAAGTTGTTAAGTTGTGTACAAATAAAGAATTTTCTATCTTTCGATCACTTTGTGCAACAAGGTAATTAGAAATAACTATGTCCACTAAAGTTATTTTTTATTATCATTGATGTTTCTTTATTTTGGCGTCTATTTTAAATTCAACCTAACTTAATCAAAATATTTAATTTAATTTTTCAATTAATATCTATAAATTTGTATTTTTTGGGAATTATCGTATAGATTAATATCCGTATGAAAAGTACATAATACGCATGCTCATTGTCGTGCGAGACCCATGCTTTGACACGAATGGGCCGGTTCGAGCGGAGTGATACCACGGCATCACAGAAAACTGACGTGAAACGGCATTGTGCTGTGTTTCGTTCGGTGAGTAAGTTAACTGGTGGTTCAACTTCCCCAATCTTCTATCCTTATTCCGTCATAAAGGCCGGCAACGCACTTGCGACTCCTCAGATATCACGAGTGTCCATCGGCGACGGCAGTTGCTTTCCATCAGGTTTCCATCTGCTCGCTTGCCCCTAAATATCATAAAAAATAATTTAAATCTTACACAAAAAAATATATAATACCTGATGTTGATTGAAGAAACCTTAATCTGGCCACTCATCGCTAGCTCTTATGGATTGCACTCTTCCGTTACGCCCACGACACACGCACGTAATTGTTCCCAGAAATTTCATTTCCAGTTTTTAGACTGCACAGTCTACACCGATAGAAAAAGTAATTACAAGCGATGCAATGGCTAAGCGATAAGCGATTCGCATTAATCGATACATTTAATCGATTAATTAATCGACAGATTATCGATTATTGGTAATTCAATTAAATTGTTTTAATTTGCTAATGAACGATAGACCAATGATTCAACTGTTCTTGATAGGATTAAATATCGATATTTTAATTACTCGTAATCGTTTTAATGTCTTATCGACTAGGAAAATTGACTATTGAATAGTTGCTATTTTTTGTGTAGACATCTATTAACTTCATATTTATCCTACAATTATGTGTTTTTAAATTATGTATCCAAGTTTTCTTAATTATGTATATATGAGATTGTAGCTCATATCATTAATCAGATTAAAAAAAAAAGAAACTTTATCCAAACCATCTTTATTTTGACGTTACACAGATAATCCAAACTCAATACCCTTTTTGAAAGCTACCGAGTTCCAATAAGGAAGATGATTTTCAATATTAAGTAATTAAAGCTCCAAATGCTTATGATGATGCAACAACTTCTCGTTTTGGATTAGAAAAAGTAAAGGGAAATATTAATCATGTACGACGACTATTCCGTTCCGTTCGCTTCCGAGAAAGCCAATTAACAAGTTAGCACGTGTTTTTGTGCGAAACGATGGAGACACATGTGTATGTGTTTTTAGATGTTGTTAGAAAAACAGTTTCTAACAAATAATTAAAATTAACAAGATAATTAGCACGTAATACTGGGGTTGTTTGCTGTTTATAAGTGATCGCACCATTAACGTATGTATTAATTCAAAGCAGTCCAAAATTGACCCTTGAGGAACTTCGCAAAGTTTTTCAAGGTTCAGGATTTTTTTTATTATATAGTAACGTCATTTCTTGTGCTTAATAATGTCATACAGAAAATTAAACTTAAACGAAACATAAACTTGCAAAGAATATCACAGAATCGTACTTTATAGCTATGAAGACTTAGTATCTAGTATCTATGAGTTCAAAAGATTTCAGAAAAGTATGCACAAGTGTCATAATTGCAACATAAATTAGTCTTTAAGTTTTATAAAATAATATTGTCCGTTCGATAAAAAATTGCTTACTGAAATCTAGCATATGTCAATACTTTAGTAGTAAATGCTTTCTTTTTGTTTCAAGTCTAGCAGAGAGATGTTCCCTTTTATCTAGACTTGCTAACGGAACCGTAGCAGTTTTAATATCCAGCGTTTCCAGATAATTACCAACTCGTCCAATTATATTTGAAAACCGAACAGACGCCATTACAGAGATCATAAATCACAAGATGGCGCTGAATATACCCCAACATGTGTCAACGGCGCATTTCTGTACAATTAATGGGCAAATAATATTCATTTCTAATTTTAAGTGTCTCGCCTGTTTGTGAATCCTAGATTTATTGAGTGTGGACGTTAGCAGAATTACTAGTAACTGAACTGTTTAGAGTGTTTAGTGCATTGAAATATATAAGTTCTAGAGCTATTCAGATTATATTTTCTTTGGTTTAGCAAAATGACTTGTGTAGCTTTGTACTGTTTTAGTGTTTTTACTAACGTCACATCGTTTGTTAAAGTAGATAACAGTATTTTGGACTACAGAGTGTGAGTAAATTTTTATGATCAGTATTACGATTGTCAAAATAAATTAAGTTAATGGAATATAATAAGCTTAGAAGAGTGTCAGCTTACAGAGGGTTTTAAGATCTTAATTATTTGTAAAACCAGGCTACAGCCCTAAGTAAGGTGTATTCTATTTTCATTCATAGTGACTCGGCTGTGGAAAAAAACTCATCCCCGAATCTGGAAGTGTTATCGAGAAACACAATACGAACAAGCTGCACCCACATGCCCTTCCGCCTAGATAATTACTCTTAAGGGCCCTTTAATTGCCCCTCAAAATAGGTTTGTTTTTAAATTAAGGGTGTTAAGGGCTAAGGATTGAGTGTCGATAGATTTATTTTTGAACTTTCAATTTATTTTTTATTTTATTTAAACATTTCTTAATTCTAAGCTAACAAAGTATCCATAAAGCTGTTTAATACAGTTTGACTGTAGGCAATAATAGATTAAATGGCGCAATTTGGTCAAAAGTCGAGTCGATGTAAATATTAATTCAATTAAATTAAATTCAATTCAATTCAATTGTATATAATTCAATAAAATTAAATTGTAAAACTTAAAATTGTTAAATGGTTTCGAAATTATATGGATGTAAAAAGCAAAATTCATATTCTCTATTTAATCTGTAAAATAAAGAAAAATACCTATCAGGTAATAGGGCTTATGAATTAAAGCTTAAATGTAAGTTCACATAATAAGTCCAATCATCTACTCGTCAAAATATTAATTTTAAAGAAAGAGTCGGCGATATGTGATAAACGAGACAGGCACATAATTATGTTGTTGGGGATCTAATTACGAGACCCGTGGTGTTGGGCATACCACATTATGGTTAACCCTTCATAACTATAACCGTAGAGAATAGAATTAATGACCCTAACAACGGTGATGTAAGGTATCGCACGAATCGTAAATTTTTTAATGAGTTTATGATAATGGTACTTTGCTACTACGTATATTTACCGTCAGTTTTATTGTTAAAGCTAAAGATAATTTTGAAGTTGAATATTTTCATTTCTGTTTATCGTACAAACGGGGTATACGAGTATGTAAATAAAACATATTATTATAGTTGGAAGATTTGGACTTACAAACTATAATTTAAATGTAAGGCTATCTTGCATTTTTTCTTAACTATCAGAATTCTCACCAATGAAAAAATAGCTTTCAGTTGTATATTTTGATGGCTGAAGCGCTCAAAATAAATTCTCAGGTAGCACACAAATCAAATAATTATAATAAAAAAATAATTGGTACTTATGTCGTCACAACTTCTCATTATAGAGAGCTATAAAAATACACATTTATAATCGAATCCGAGCTCATCATTCACCTCTAAGCACCATAAAACGTTTAGTAGTTACGTCCAGGTTCACAAAAAAGGTATACTAACAAGGTCTCAGGTAGCCGGCAGGTGCTTCTTAGAATTGATTAAAAGCCTCAAATTGTGAACGCTTTGGAGATTATTAAGGAATTTACATATTTCATACCTTTTGGCAGATAGAGTTTTGATAAAGTTAATTTTTGTTGAGAATAGATATCTTGCGGCTTTTTGATACTTCCGCGGAAATTCGTTTATTGAAGTGACAATTCCCTGAACTCAATTAATATCTCTCCTTGCCACAAATTTTCGTGACACTCTTTTGCATTTCTATTATTATTAGAATGAGGCTAATGAGAAATAACATTTAATGTTATTTCTTATTAGCCTCATTCTGCTAAGTCTGGTTCGAGGAATTTATTTTTGTAGTCGATTTTGATCTTAGATTCCTGATTCAACCGTTGAAAATAGTTAGACTTTCTCTTATTCCCAAGATCTCAATTTCCTTAACAAATATTCGAACGCTGAGTAATCCTATTAAATATAGATATACAATACATGTAAACGATAAATGATGACCCAACGTTTACAAATTTACATTCAAACGCCTTCATCTCACCGCTCCGGTCGTAATTTACAACGGGCTCATTATACGAAGCGCTCGAAACACCTTATAAAGGCACCGACAGACTATTGACATTCATATTTTAACGCGAACCGAACCTAGATATCCCCTAATTTTACGCTCAATCGAGAATGATTAAGAAACGATCGACGATTCTGAATAATCTAAATTGTTCGCTCGCAAAAACCGACTTCAAGATTCGCAATATAAGGGCAATCGCAGAGAATTCGGATCGAATACTTCGGTTTTTCTCGGTCGGTGATCGGTACATGTCTCGGTTCTCACAGTAGATGAAGACATAAAAATTTGGTCGGTCGGCGCGTCAAACGAACTGATATTTTGGGTGGTTTTCGGAATCGCGCTCGTTTTATTTTTAGTTCGCCAAATTGGTGGTCCCTCACGCCTTTGCATCCACCTATTATTTGGGACCCGCCGACCGCCTCGCCGCGCTCCGCGTGATCAACAAATCAAAACGTCGTGTTCTTTTTGCGCAAAACGTGTTTGTTTTTGAGGCTCCCAAGCATGTAATTATAATCGGTTTTTCGAAGTATCCGTGATGTAGTATGAACTTTATTAATCTCGAATTTTATTAGTAATCTTAATAGATTGTTAGCGTAACGTGTTATTAGTCCAAAACAAGCAAAATGATTTACGATTTTTTGCGCTGGATCTGTCGGTGTTTATCGCGACGAGCTAGAAGGTCTTTAGTGTTTAGAATTCAATTATGTTTTATTACACGTTTATGGTTTTTATGCTCGTTAACATTTTATTTGCGAAAATCATAAGCGATTTATGATTTGAAATTGAGCCATAAATGCTAATTATCAAAAACAGAAACGGTATTTTAATCAGCATCGTCTTGGGTTGCATTCGTTGAGTCACTAGAATAATATTAAGTTGGATCATAAACCACAAGTTATTAATCATTTTCAACATTAAGTGGCCACTTTAAATTTAAAATGGCTGCTGACAATTTGACATCTTAATTCATTGAATACAAGCTAGTATAGATAATTTGCCAGTGGGTATATTAGATTTATTTTATTTTAAATTGACCTTTTTGACCCATAATGTTACATCTTTATTTATTAGTCTGCTTTATATTTTCATAGACATCTAAATCACCTGTGAGAGCTCTTAATTAACTAATATATTTTCTGTTTATTCCAGGACTAGAATATTTAAGTGCCGCCAGAAGCTTGCATCCCGAGCTTCACGCTGGAAGCACATTAGCAAGTCAAGAATTCCAACTCAGCCTGGACGGTAAGAAACCATTTCATTAATTAAATGAATGCCACAACGAATACCAACTTACATAAGCCAGCAGAATATTTCTTTAAAGAATATCGTATTTTATTTTATATGGTAAATACTCTATTACAGGTTCAAGAATAGCTTCACCTAATCGTCTTAGGCTATCAGGAGGTGCGATAGGCGCTTCAGCCAATAGGAAACGTGCAGTATCCTGGAGTCCATATTCTGCGGAGTCTTTGGACTTGGCTGCCGTGATACGAGCATCTCCGGCTAGTTTGGCGGTCAGAGCACCTTCTGCAGCATCCACGGGGAGCTATGGACACCTTAGCGCAGGTATGTTTCGTAATTTTTAAATTTCAAAATATATTGGCCTGAAGTTTAATTTTTTTTTTCTGGCAATCTTTTACGGAAACCACAACTTTAAAGGCATCAATAGTTCACTCTGTCATGTCAGTATGTATACAGCCAGACACAGCTTTGAATTGTTGGTTGTAAAGATCTGATTATAATATCTGGGTAGTTCTTATAACACATATTATATTACAATTACATTTTTTGTTCTTTATCTAGTATCTTCACATTATAATTCGTTACAATGGGTTATGAAAATCTGATCACCCAAACCTTAACTTGCTTGTCAATACATTTTGGATAATGTACTGTACGTTAAAATGAATTTAAGTAAATTTAAATGTAAAAGTGATATTAACAGTAAAAACACTAGAAATAAGCACAAGTTAGATTTACCAGTGATCAGACTTAGTAAAGTAAGTAAATCTTTTAAGGGTCAAT
>JAOTAV010000016.1:1005423-1035897 GCA_026546445.1 Cyclargus thomasi | reverse complement strand
ACGTTCAAAATCTTTCTATAAATAAGTTTAAAAAAGTCGTAAAAGAACGTTTGTGTGCTAAATCTTACTATAAAGTGTACACACTTGCACTTGCACTTGTGTACACTTTATAGTAAGCTTTAGCACCCAAACGTACCTGCAACTTGCACTTGCACTTTAGAAAGTGTACTTTAATTACTGATTTTGAATAAAAAAGATTTTTAATTTTTTTTGGTAACCGCATACGCAATATGCATTTTATTACAGAAAATATTTTACATCGCTTCTTCACCTGTTTCCTTATGCGTCTGCTATTCCAGGTGCAATATCTCCTGCGTTGTCCCTCTCGCACGCGTCGCTGGCGCAGCAGCTGTTGGCGCGGGGTGGTGTGGGCGGCAGCAGCGTGCTCACGGGCAGCGTGCTGCTGGACCCTGCACATCAGCAAGCGGCGGCTGCGGCTGCCCACCACGCGGCACATGCGCATCTCGTCGCTGGTATACATAGGTATGTACAAGAATACTAGCAGAATCGACAGACGTTGCCCAGTTGGGCTGTTTTGTAAAACATGGGCAAATATGCCTGAAATAAATGGTTAAATAAATAAAATAAACACGCCATAAACCTTCCCATGTTCATAATGAATCAAACCTTCCAGGTCCCACATATCATCTCCCACGCAACTGCTCATTGGCGCGCCGGTAGAGGTGCGGCCGGGACTGATGGATGGGCAGCATATGCAGCAGCAACCAGAGATCACCAGCATCATGGAAGCTGACAGGTATTTGAGTAACAAAGTACCTACTTTAAAAAGCTGCTGGGGCAGATAGAAGTCAATTTAATTGAAAAAATACTAAAGAATTATAAATAATGTTTGTATAACTAAAGTTAGTTAAAATGACATTCGTAACTTTTTATCTCCAAAAGTCGTGCCGTGGAAGAGCCATGCGTTGGCATGAATGGGTTGACTCAACCGGAAAAATACCACAGCCTTACAGAAAACCACTGAGTTTCGTCCATTGTATGAATTGACCGTAAACTCAACTCCCTGCGGCTGATTACCGACCCTTCGTTAAAAGGGCGGCAACACACTTGCAAAGGACGCTTCTGTCACTAGTCTTTTATCACTAGTGTCCGTGGGCGACGGCAAAAGCCTTCCTATCAGTTGACCCATCTGTTTGCTTACTCCCTAATTTCATAAAATAACAATGCATACTGTTACACAACTACATTTATCTTCTATTATAATCACTTGCAGTACTTATACTTAACCGTGTATGTATTTTTCAGTGCTTCAGCGCTAACCCAGCGCAAGTCCCCTGCGAGTCATATGACGCACCGGGAGGTCCACAGCAACAAGCCGCTGTCAGCCGCCGCGGAGAGCACTGTCCACGATGGCCTCGACTCCAAGGACGAGCCCGGAGATTTTATTGAGACGAACTGCCATTGGGTGAGTACAGGGTGTGATTATGAAGTGATACTATTGTGGGATATGTCCTTTACGCCTCCGTAGTCTAGTGGTAAAGATCAGAGGCCCTTGACCCGGAGGTCGTGTGTTCGATTCCCGCGTTGGGATTATTTTTAAGTTAGGACAGATCAGGCTGATCACCTGTTTGTCTGACAAGAAAGGTGATCCATGCGTCGGATAGGCATGTAACAAGTCGGTCCTGCGCCTGATCTCTCGCCAGTCATGTCGGTCATCTGTCCCACTGGGTTGTGAGAGTAAAGGAAGAGAGAGTCCTCCCGGGTAACAGGCCTGGTGTCTATGAAACCGGCCACCGTCACCGAAACGGGTGTGGGAGTTATATATCCTTTACAAAGAGTGAATAGAAAAGGTAGTAATAGAAAAGATAGAAAAGGACTTGTTACTTTGAGAAATGTCTCAAAGCGAACTTGCTTAAACCACGATATAATATAGTACAATAAAATTATTATCCACATTATATTCAAAAGATGTTAGTATCCCACAGGACAAAAACTTCCCCTCTTTTATTTACCTATAGCAATCTCTTATAATGGTGACAGAATTTTTAAAATCGCTTCAGTAGTTTCGGAGGTCACTCGCAACGAACATACACCCAAAATAATATTATTATACCTAACATCGTCTTTTTCAGGTGGACTGCAAACTAGAGTTTCCGACGCAAGACGACCTTGTCAAGCACATCAATACAGACCACATTCACGCGAGTAAAAAGGCGTTCGTTTGCCGCTGGGTCGGATGTTCGAGGGACGAGAAACCGTTCAAAGCTCAGTACATGCTGGTCGTCCATATGCGCCGACACACGGGGGAAAAACCCCATAAATGTACAGTAAGTACAAGTACTGGTTATTTAAATGGTAATGAACAGGAAGTTTAGTGCTTGGTGACTATTACGCTTGGATACTTGACTGAAATAACGAAAAATGAAGACACACTTGTATACTTATTACTTAATGCGCAATCGTAATTTTGGGGTTCCGTACCCTATTACTAAGACATCGATGTCTGTCTGTCCGTCTGTCTGTCTCCAGGCCTTAGCTCAAGAACGGTAATAGCTACAAAGTTGAAATTTTGACAGATCCTGCTGTACAAATACTAAAAATAAAATAAATGTTTAAGGGGGGCTCTTCATGTTTCCTCAATTTTTTTCTTTCTACTAGTACGAAACCCTTCGTGCTCGAGTCCGGTTCGCACTTGGCCGTTTTTTTTAAATTATAAATGTAAAAGTTTGTTTGGATATTTGTCTGGTAATCACACTAAAACTACGGAACGACATTTTGATGGAATTTTGTATACAGATATTAGCTTGACTTACCACCGCCACCGCGTACAGATAGTCTATTTATTTGACAGATCCAACTTTATTTGACTGAGATTTTGTATAGAGAATCTGTCAAAAAAGTTACGGATAGTCTAACAGGAACTTTACAAGTAAGCGGTGAAACTGGCCCCTAGATAACAAATACTTTCAAACTTTCTATACGATCTTTGTGTTCAGGTCCTGTGACATGAATCTCTTTAAAAAAATAATTAATTAATACATAAATGCCGTTATTTTAAAGTTTAGTAATTACCCATCAACGTTATATTTAAGTCTTCATGTCAAAAACTTAAATACCGATTTCAATTCCAGTTCGAAGGGTGCTGCAAGGCGTACTCCCGACTTGAGAACCTTAAGACCCATCTGCGCAGCCACACGGGGGAGAAGCCCTACACCTGCGAGTACCCCGGCTGCGCTAAAGCCTTCTCCAATGCCAGCGATCGAGCTAAACACCAGAATAGGACGCATAGTAATGAGGTAAGGATCTACTACTGTCTACGCGCATGCTTAGCATGGAATTCTGTCTACAGTAGGATAGATAAAGAAAATCTAATGGACTACTTGGCCCGTCTTAAAAATAGATGGGTCATATGACCCACGCAGGAAACCTTTATAGGACGATAGAAGAGCATAAAACAACAAGATCTTCTTCTATGATTTCACTTGTAAGCTGTCCAACTGGGTGCTGGTGAGAAATCTAAATTTCAGGTAATCAGAAAGTACATTTTGGACATATATTTTTGTACGGCATTGCGGAATATTGGATAAGAGTCTGTATTAATCCGGGCCAGTAGTCTATGGCAGTTTATCCCAGAAATATGTCCCCTCTATTATTTTAAGATTCTACGATTTTACGTCATAGTAAGCCTACCAGCCTACCATGATGTAAAATCGTAGAATATTAATTTAAGTAGTGTGATTATTATTAACTAAAATCATGAAATAAAAAACCTAAAATCATGATATTTCCTAATTTAAATTAATGTAATTACAATTTTTTAAGACGAATAAAATATGGGAGTGTATTTATCAAGGAGTTGTTTCTGTTGTTAAAATGAGCCATCAACACTTGTTCCTCAATGCTTAACGAATCCTACATAGACCATAGTATTTGGCATAATGTTATACCTAAAGTAAGATTTAGCTCTAATGACTAAGAGTCACGTTCTTTGATTATGAGTCCAGTTTTTTATTGCAGAATAATAACGGATTAATATTTTACAGAAACCGTACGTGTGTAAGGCGCCTGGATGTACGAAGCGATATACGGACCCATCATCGCTGAGGAAACATGTTAAGACAGTCCACGGAGCAGAGTTCTATGCCAGCAAGAAACATAAAGGTAAAGAACCTCAATTACTCTTATATAACCATTTAGTCCACTTTTTATCAGGCTTGGCCCACTAGTGCGTCTCCCGTGTCGCCAGGATCACCAGCGGTTTCCAACCACGAAAACCTTTTTAATCCTAAAGTTGTCTTGTTTAAAGTATTATTTGAAGAATTGCTAGATTAACCCCTCAACGTTACTCTTTCAGGTTGCAGCAGAGGCGATGATTCAGCAGAATCCGGTGGTGGTGGGGCTGGGTCTTCCCCACGCTCAGAAGAAGGTGGGGTGCCGCTGGTCCGGGGGCATACCTCCTCTGCCTCGGTCAAGAGTGAGAGCCCCGCGTCTCCGCTCCCGCACGGCCTGCATACACCTGCTCATCAGGTATGTCACATCTTGGTAATATTATAGGAATGCATAACCTATTTTATGGAAGTAAGGGGGAAAACAACTTCGGTCGCATATCACCGACACCCGTAACATGAAGTTGCCGACTTTTCGAGAAATAAGAAAAACTGTAATGAGAAAGAGGATATTGTTGGGAATATGACATAGGATGTAGGTATAATGCCGAGTGTACCTTCTATACGGCCGTGCTCATCATTTATAATCGCAAATTATGAAGAGAATCCATAAAACACGTGTTTTATTCAAAGAATTCATTACCCCCAAAGAAGATAGATCGTATAGATAATGGAACGACTTAAATTTTTCAGCTGTCAGCGCAGTGTGGTGATCTGGACTTCGGCGGCGCTGGTCTTGGTGGTTTTAGTGATGAAAATGGCGCACCATATTTCAGGCTCGATGGAGATGTAAGTTATAACATTTTGAGAATTATTCGATTTCGTATTCTTCGTGGTTAGGTTAGTATCGTTAGTATCGTACGTAAAAGAAAAGATTGACTTTTTTTTATAATTTACATTAACCAGATATACAGAATTTATTACTACTGGTACTTAATTTATTACTACTGGTATTTAAATAACTACATGAAATAAAACAAGTATTACTGTAAAATGTGACAACAAAAAATCGATTGATAAGCAGATAGCATATTACCTAAAACCCTTTCTTTCAGGTGGAACAAGAAGTAGTGGGCGAGGTGGGCCAACTGCCCCTGATGCTGCGAGCGATGGTGGCGATAGGAGAACCGAGAGCCCAACACCATGCGCCACGCTTCCACAAGATGGGAGTGGGGCGACTCATGCCTTCGATACATTCCGCTGATGTTGGTGGTGGTAAGTTATAGAGTGAGAAAGTCTAAAAAATAAAACTCAAACTGATCTGCCCTTCTAAAAAAGCCGCCATAAATTCTACCCCCAGTGGGATAAAATAGGCAATGAAAGTATGTTTAAAAATACTTCTTAACACGAGCGAACAAAATCATATTATTTTACTTAACTGGCGAACCTATAAGAAACCCGAATAAGTAATTTAAAGCAACACCTCTATTTTGTGTACAGTTAATTTGTTACCAAACTTATAGCATTGATCAGTGAAAGTCAAACGAAATCATAAATTTGTTTTATTTCTCAGGTGGCATCCCCGGGCGAACAGAGGTTGGTAACACGAACGTGACGGTGGACCTTAAAACTGGTCCTAACACACGACGAGACAGTGGCATCTCCTCTGGAAGCAGCCTGTACAGTGCCAGGTAAGATTTTTCCTTGCTAAAACAACAAAGAATCAAATATTGGACACGAAAATACAAACATTTTAAATAATAAAACAATTTATTTTTTGTGACATAATATTATGTTAATGCAGTCAAAATTTTATTTATACCAGTGCTCAAAATACTACATAATATTGTATTGAGTTGGACATTAACAAATTTATACTATTCCAATTTTATTGATGTTACTAAATATATTCAATTTTTGTCTGCAAAAAGTGAGTATAGGGTACTATCTTAATAGGCTACGAATTTAGACGCAATAAACGTAAAAAAATATATAAAATGATGATAAAACCGTTTGTGTAGTTACTGCAAATCGTTATTAAATTCAATAATCGTTTATTATACTTGTGTGTTACGTATCATTACAACTATATATCATCACACGAATAGCTAACAAAAGGCAGATGAGGTCTATCTAAACCGGCAGTGTTACAATCACCAGGTCTTCGGACATCTCCCGCAAGAGCAGCCAGGCATCAGTTGTGGGACCGGCAGCGCGCCACCCCCACATGTACGACCCATTATCACCCGATAGCAGTAGAAGGTGACCCTTAGATATATCATAGAACGCTAACTGAGACTTGGAATTTTGGCGAAGGACCCTATCCTTGTCAGATATTAAGCTCATAGTCATTTTCTGATGTATGGTACTATAAAAGCTACAGTTGAGCCTCTATTTGATTATCGGAATACATAAGCTAAAGCCGTTGACCTAAAGTATAGCCTTGTGGTAGTCAGTATAGTTTGATAGTTAACCTTTATTGGACGTTCTCATCAGAATCAGAAATCATTTGTTTGCCTAAAAATAAGGTACAATTAGATAAACAGCTCACTTATTTTGCCTTTAAAAGGGAAATTTTATACAAGTCAATTACTAATAATTACAACATTAATGTAAAATGAAAACTTCTTTAAACGATTTGATATTTAGCAGATAAAACACAGGGTAATATAATATTGAGTTAAATATTAATTTAATATTGTTCTTACAGATCAAGTCAAGTTTCTTGTGTCGGGTATGCTCCACCTCCTTCTTCAGCTTTAGCAGCAGTTCAAGCTGTCAGAACGTCTCAGGGTAATCAGGTATGATTATTTTGTATATTTTGATTCCGTAGACTTTTTCCAATAAAATGACTCTTATATATGAATTATGAATTTTGTATATAAATTATTAACTTAAATTTTTTCTTCAGGCTGTCTTGCTTCGAGGCGTAACTTGTTCAGAAGTAAGAGCTGAGGAACTAGCTCTGGAATTGGATCCAAACATTCAAGTAAAAGAAGAAGCAAGAAGACTATCAGAGCAATCTAACTTGAGTGATCAGACGCACGGTTATCCACCGTACCCTTGTAATCCTGAGGACTTGGTAAATAGCATCGATAAAAAATAAAATAACTATAATCTACTGTAATCCAAAATGATGTAAAGTTTTTTAACAGTACATTTTAATTTTCGAATAAAAAATCAAAATTTCAAATCAAACAATATTATCACTAGTTTTAAAAATAATCTTTGCTGTACAACGTGCTTATTATTATAGGGAGACGCACCATTCCCGTTCAAAACTGAAGACGATCATGAGGTGACTTACAAGGAGTCGAGGTCAAACTCTACCAACACGGTCGTCGTCACTACAGCCCAGGTTCATCATCCAAACCAGGAGGTTAATCTGGAACAGGTAAAAACTTTATTAGAACATGAAATGCATTATGTTAAAGAGTTAATGATAATGATGTGTTTTCTTTGAGTACCAATAGCAATCTGTTGAAGCTTGAAGTAGGATTGTTACTATAAAGTATCATTATAGCATAATATATTTTGTAAATTTTGTGCTTTACAAAAGTTGTTACATTGTTGTAGGTCGCTGAAGGTGAAATGGTGGAAAACAAGCTGGTGATACCAGACGAAATGATGCAATATCTTAACCAATCAATATTGGGAACCGACTCGGTAACACCAGCCAAGACTGACTCCACCAATCCCGACCAAGAGCAAACAAACAAAGCTGAGCAAAACAAAACTACCAAAGACACTACAACCAGTGAAGTTCAAAACACGAACAATTCCAGTGACAAAATCAGTGATGTAGCTACGAGTGACGATTCCCTTCTCAAAAACTTAGGTGCCATAGGAAGTGATCTCAACATAAGTGATATTCAAGTTGATTTAAGGTCATTAGATGTTAGTATGTCTGGAAATAGCGGCTCTCTTTTAGGAGTTAAGACCCCAGATGACAAAAACACACCACTCCAGGAGCAGGTGATACCAGAAGTCCCGACAGAAAACTCTGAAAAGGAGTTAACTAAACCGCCTCCAGCTGAAGTCAAAATCAATAATCCCCTTCAATCATTGCAAACCATGACAGCAAACAAAACTGAACAAGCAAACAAAGCTAGAAACAATAACATACTACCTCAGAAACCCGCTATGAGCCCTAAAACCGCAGTAATGAGCCCTCAAACTGTTATGAGTCCAAACGTAGTTCATAGCATGCTCAGTCCTCAAAGTTTACCCCACAGTGCCATGAGTCCCCAAAGTGTTAGGAGTCCGCAAACAATGCCTCACGGCGTCATGAGCCCTCCGAGCGTTTACAATATTCTAAGTCCACAAAGCGTCATGAGTGTCATGTCGCCCCAACACAATGCTATGAGTCCTCAGAGCATGCAAAGCATTCTAAGTCCTCAGATGCCTAACCAAAATATGATGATGAGCCCACGACACAATAATATCGGTAGTCCCATTTCCCAAAATATGCCGAGCCCCATGGTTAATATAGCAAGTCCTATGGGACGAAATATAGCCAGTCCGATGAGTCATGGCATGCCGAGTCCTATGCACCCGGGACTCCAGAGCCCTATTACGAGCCCTATGATACAAAATATGTCCAATATGACAATGAACAGTAACCCAGTTCCAAATCAAAATCAAAACATGATTATGAATTCCAATAATATGAATATAAATGGACCTTCTCAGATGGCACCACCTCCACAATATCCACATAATGTACAAAACTGTAATGCGAAAATACCAAACAAAAATTTCAATAACGTTGCCAGTCATTACCAGAATCAAAACTATATGCAGGCGCCAACGTATCCCGTGCAAAATCCTGTAAACGGCATGAGAAACCAGAACATGCCTTACCAAGCAGTACATGGGTACAATCAGAATCCCATGCAAGGTATGCAAAACATGCAAATCCAGGCCATGTCGAGTATGCAAGGAATGCCAGCAATGAACATGAACCAGCAGAATATGGCATATAATAACCAGATGATGAATTTCCAACATCCCAATTATCAACATCCAAATAACCAAATGCATCAAATGCAGATGTCTCGAGGTTCTATGATGAGTGTAGACAACAGTGGAAATATGAGTAGAGGAGCGATGAATAGCTACTGTGAGCAACAAAACTCGTGTCCACCTATGCAAAACAATGCGCCTATGCAGTACAACCAAAATATGCAATATCAACAACCACCTGCATACAACTCTGTGGTGAATGCTGCAAACGTTATGGGACCACCGCCACCGAAAAACAATCATCAGTACAATCAAGCTATGATGAACAACAACCAATATTACAACCAGCAGAGGCCGTACAACCAATGGGACTACCCAGGTAACCAGTACAACAAACATAACATGCAGAAATCCGGACAGAACTCTGTGAACATGTCTATTGGGAGTCAGAAACAGAATGGGCATGTCAAAAATGTGAACGAACAAACAGATTGTAGTATGAATAGCTTGAGAGGCCAGAATAATCAAGCCAGTGAGGTCCAAGTGTGGGATATATCCCAGTCTCAAATAGAAGCGACGAACGGTAGAAAGAAGAACACGCAAAGCAATATGCGACAAGAAACATATCAGAGGACGCTAGAATATGTAGAGAATTGTGAAAATTGGAAGAGTTCTGAGACTGTATCGAGTACGACCCATCCAGTACAAGGCGGTGATAACATGGTTGTGAACGATCTCCAAACGTCGTTGTCTTCGTTTTATGAAGAAAATCAATATTTGCAAATGATACAATAGAAATAGATTTAGTAATTTTGATCGTAGTTAGCTGTTCGACGAGACTGATTTATTAATTTTAAGTCAAAATTTTTTGTGAACCAGTCAATTTTAATTGCATTTAATATAATAATATTTGACACAGATTTTTTCCCTAAAATCGTTTATAAATTAACTTTCTATTAAACAAATTCTTTTAAACATTTTTTCTTCTCATAAAAAGACATCTTCATTATATTATACCTCAAATTTTCTTTTACTAAAGTGTTGAGTTCACACCCAAGCTTCTTCTCATAACCAAAAGACACGACCTTGTACATGTACATATGTAGATGATAGCTGATTCTCGTCTTCCTTCACAAAACTAAGTGCTTTTTGAGTGCCTTACATGTATATTGTATATAGACTATGATCTTCCTATAGGTGTTTTCTATTTTTGAATAAGACATATTATTATAAGTGCCTTATGAGATTATTTTGTACAGTGACGTTTTTTAGGATTTTTATATTGTTAAGACATAATTAAGCAATCTATAAAGTTTTAGAAGCAATACAATTTTGGAGTAGAATCTCTGTTAGGTTATTATTGTGAGATTATTAGATGTAATTGTTATTGTAATTTAGTTTTAACGCACAAAATGAAATAGATTCTAATTATTGTATTTTGTAATAAATTATTGTTTGTAAAAAAAAACATTGTAAACATTTTTGAATTTAATAAATTTATGAAATAAATTTTTCTCATGAAATCTTCAATGTTTTATTTTGAATGTTGTATCAAAAACTCGTATATCTAAATAATTTGTCTAGCTATTAGGTACTTCATCTTAGAAAAAAAAGTAAAAGTTTTTCATTATCAGAAAAAGAACAAACATCCAGGCTTTGCTCTAACAGATCATATTAACAGACTTTACATATAACATCTATAATAGATTATTATTACGTCATATATATTATTAGAACGTCATATTCAAATTATCTTTCGTGAAATATTTTAAGTGTTTTCTTTTAAAATCTCTTTCCGATTATTGCAAATATAATAACAGCTGTATTGGTAATGACTAAGCCACGAAAAGAACTAGCGATATCATATAAATAACATGTTGCGTAACATTCTATATTTAAAATGTATTTTTGTACAGACGATCTGTAACAGATTGCTGTCCGAAAACAATCATTCGTAAGGCCCAATTCCAACACAACTACATCCTTATCCATATACTTATATACTCGTGTGTCTGTCTATCTGTTATTTTTTCATGCGTCACGCCCCAAAACCGATTTTTAAGTCACAGGAAAGGTCATGAGATATTTTTTTGTATGTTTTTTTTGGCAAATTGAAAGCAATTGCCGTCGTCCCTGGACACTTGTAAGCTACTGACTAGCTTTAACCCAATTGTTTGCTCGTGTTAAGGGTAAAAATCAGTATTTCGCCTATTTTATCTCCTTCGAGGAAGAATTTATCATAATCATTTCTCAAAGAATTTCTCAAAATTAAAGGTACATATTTTTAATTTTCGTCCCGACCCGTCCAGTGGTTTAGGCTGTCAGTCACCTTTAAGTTTTATTTATTGTTTATATTTAATTTAAGAGAATGTTTAAAGGAGAGCTTTGGTGAAGACATGTTTTTTTAAATTTTAATTCATAATTTACAACACTAGTTATATTTTCATGGGACTTGTATCTTGTATTCTGTAAAGATCTTGTTAAAGGTGAATTGGATCTACTTATGCAAATAGGAACCATTCCGCACTTGTGCCAAAATCGACATAATGATACAGAAACATTCATGAATTAATCTTCTTTCAACTTCGTAAAAATCACATCCTTCTGACAATTTTCTCAGATCAAAGCATTTTTTATTTACAAAAAGGTATAATTGAGCTTTTGTTCAATATTATAATGATTAGAAATTATTTCCATCAAAATAATATTTGTATACATAGAAGACATTGTAAACTATTACATTGTAAACGAACTATATGTAAAATAACAAAAACTTAGACGAAACTTTAAAAAGGAAAACTGAGAAATTTAGAGAGGGTCGTTTTGAAACTGTCATAGTGTGGGCTGGTTCCTCTTTGCATAACTAGGATCAATTACTAGATGATTGACTTATTGACTGACATAGGGATATTTGACGACCTCCGTGGCTCAGTTGGTAAGCCGGGGGTCGCGGGAACGAATCCCGCTGACGGAGCAAGTTTTTCCATGTCTTGAATATGTATTAAATATGTGTATCATATAATAAAAATCTTAAATATGTGGATAGTATAAAAGTATTAAATATATTTCCGTTGTCTGATACCTGTACCACAAGTCACTTGGGTACTTAGCACGGGGCCAGACTGACGTGGTGTGAAGCGTCCATAAAGATTATTATAATATTATCTACACCTCATCTACGCACAGCCCAACATCAAGGTAAATTTTGGTATTCAGGAAGAGGTTATGAAGTAGGCATTCTCTACGAAAGGGGTTTAATAAATTCTAGCCCCCAGCCGATATAAAATAGGAGATGAACATTTGTATAAAACATTGTCATCTTAATGCGAAAAAAATACTTGTTAAAGCGCTAGGCTTTTAAGCCTAGTTTTTTACAACACAGTACCAACTACCAACCACTTTTCATTCTAAAATAAAATGTATAAAATAACCGTTGTCGTACATTCCATGGAACAGCGTCACGGGCAGTACAAAAATAGACAAAATATTTTGGATTACGTTGCCAGACCGAGCGTGCCTAATAAAAACTGTCGGAGAAAAATCGGTGAGCTTTTTATTTGAAACAACAGCTTTTGGCTAAAATATTAAATTAACAAAATAATGCCCGGGAGATACGTGGCTAGTTTCGAGGGTTCCGTTCCCCAAGGGTAAAAATGGGACCCAATTACTTCTCAATCAATCTCCGTCGCTTGCAGGTTTGTTTTAGGCTTGGATAGGCGAGAGGGAAAGGTGCATGGATTTCCCTTTCCCTCTCGTCTATCCAAGCCTTGAGCAACGATAGTAAGGTCCTATCGTTGATTGTGACGCAAATTGGGGATAGATTACAGCTTACTGTTTTAAATCTGGGATAGGTATCTATCTCTAACAATATATACGTTATTATAAACGACCGTAAGATTTCTTTGTCTAAAGTGTCTATCTGTCTTGTCTGTCCATTTATCTGTGTGTCGGTCTGTCTGTTCGTGTTCCTTTCAAAGGTTTAATAGTCAGTTGACGAATTTAGGCGTACCTGAATCCGTCAACTGGCTATTAAACCTTTTTTAATATATTCCGTAATTTGGTTAGAATTCGGTCGGAATATGTTAATTATTAATATATTCCAACCAAATTGTTAATTCCATGTTAATAGCTATCTGAATATGTTAATTCCATGTTAATAGCTATCTGTCGGATGGGTTTGACATAGCGCGCCGAATTACCTTGGTCTGCAATCTGGCTACGAATCAACTTCTCTGATCGTACCTAGAGTTTTTTGTCAAATTAATTAGCTACGCCCTTAGTCTCAGAGGTAATGAACAACGAATGATAATGTTTTGATTGCACAATAATAAACTGCTGTTGTGAAAAACAGTGTGTTTAATTTAAACCGACATTGACAAAATGTATTACGGGATCTGGACAGGAATTATTTTTAAAACAAAATCACGTGGAATACGTGGCAACAACAACGGATCTTATGCACGGGATATACGAGTATAATTTTTGCAATTTAAATAATAAAAATACATATTGTCTCAAATATATATAATAAATAAATAAATATACTTTACTCATGTTTTAATTAGCTGTTATCGACCTATCATAGCCTACTAGGGTAGGCTTTGGTCGGCCTCGCTTCTCATACGCTCTCGCCTACCCTAACTATATACGAGTATATCAGCTAATTTAAACATGATTACAGTCACAATCATTATTTCGCCCCACTCCCCCCTTTCGATATGCAGAATTAACACCTTACGTAATCAATGGATGTTATTTTTTTAAACGAAATCAGCGAGCAGTCGACTCACGTGATGGTAATTGACTGCCGTCGTCCTTTGTAACAGCAGAAGCGTTGCAAGTACGTTGCTAGCCTTCAATGAAGGAATAAGCTACGGAAGTAGTTCGGTTTTCGGTAAACTCACTTACTGGACAAAACAGCGCAACGCTGTTCATGCCAGTTTCCTGCGATGCGTGGGATTTTTCAAGTCAAGCCGGCTCGTTCGTGCCGAAACATGGCTCTCCTAGGGCCCATTTCTAGAATTTCCTAGTTTTTGTACAGCGTATACATCGTACAGTAGTCTATATCAGCGTCTGAAATATTGGTCTCCAGAACTACACTTTTTAGGGTTCCGTGCCCAAGGGTTAAAAACGTCAGGGGGGTTATTATGACCCCTTATTCTCAGCCAAGTTCCAGCCAGTCAGCAGTCATGTGACAGTAAATACGTTGCTTACGGTCCCTAATGTCGCCAACATGTTTAAATTCCATTCATAGACAACCAAACTAGTATTAATTCAGTTATTATTCTAATAAGACATTGTAATACGAAAAAAGAACAAGGCAATTGCTGGCAGTATATTGAATTGCCTGGAACCATGCAGGTTTGTAATGATTATAATAGCCTACCAGTTCGTTTGTTCGTCTTTTAGTCTCCAGGCTGAATTTTAAGCTATAAGGCCTTCTATACATTGCCTGGGCTGGGCATTGAACAGAATGCTAGCGTTATGCATATTTACAGCAACAAATATAATTCTTGTGTACGTGCGTTTGTCACTGAACTCCTCTCAAACGACTGGACTAATTTTGATGAAATTTTTGTGTCTTTTCTAGGCAACTTTAGAATGGTTTAGATTCACGAAGAAAGACCGGCAGCCAGCAGGACAAGGTTTGTCGTGTCCGCTAGTATATCGTAGCAGATAAAATATCGTCTCAATTTATACCGTAAGGAACATTACTACAGTAATGAAATACGGGGGTATATTTATAACATTCGATTCGAGAATATTGTAATTTACAGATCAAAGAAATAAATTGTCTACATTTTAGCGCCACAGTATCAACGATATACAGTAAACCAGCTACGAAGATCCCTCGAATCTGACTTGCTCACAGAAAAGCATCAATAAGATGAATTATCTTCGGGCCCCAACAAGAACCCAGCTCTTTACCGAAGACGACCGAAACGTTCGTCGCCCTGTCATTTTGTGCTATATATATTTGTATATAATTCTCACTTTCGGTAAGACAAGGGCATATATGCTTTTGATAATGTTAAGCACTTATGGCCTTGTCTTACCGAAGATGCGATATGTAGGTATGTTTCGATAAATCGCCTATTCTATTTAAACAGGCCGAAGTCGCTTTTATTAGCCGACAAAACGGCTCGATGCGGAGCGCAACGCGTATTAAACGCGCAAACGCGACAACCCAGTATAAACTGGTCTATATTCATTATGATATTAATGCTTATACGTGGGCTAGAGGGGTAAGTTTAACCTCTTATAAATATGTCAAAACGTTAGCCACATTAGCCAAAACAATATATGTTATAGAATGGTCTTCATTCTTTATTCTTCATTTATTAAGCTTAAGCTTATAGTTAATCAGAAAAAATGTGTATCGTGGACATCGATTTATTGTAAAAACTGTATAAACTACAAAATTAACCGGTAAAGATGAACGATGTTTTGTTTATACAATAAAATAAAGTAATACTAAAATAATCTAATCCCTAACGAGAAATATTTTTATTACTGTATATTAATTATTTTCCGTTAGCAAGGAAAGATTTTTGAAAATCCGAATGTATAGTTAAGGCCGTTGGCGCCTGTGTTACCCTTAACAATGATGTCCATCGCACCGTGCGCTTTACGACCGAATCTGATTCGCAGCGCAATAAGGGCGCGGTTCGGCCCGAATCATAGGTCATGTATTTGGTGTTCAACCGTAATTGTAAATACTATATAGCAGAAGAATGCAACGCTACCTGCACGACCGTAAATCAGATAAGAGTAAAGGGGGAGTTATTATTCTGTGTGTTAATTATACTGTATCTCGTAGGTATTGTTTATGGACAGCTAGTTTCTACTTATATAATCTCTGCTTATATTTAGCACCGCCAATTAATACGAGGAAAATTCAACAGCCTAGTGATGACATACTAACGGACACACGATTTTGACATTTATTAGAACGACACACGGGCCAAATTGAAATGCGTGACATTGGCACATTTATATTGTACTTGGCACTGACAGACGGGCTGAAAAAAGAAATTCTGTTAAACACTGGACGTCCCGTCCTTTCTGATAAGTGATTATGTTTGAAGGGCTGTTTATTGCTTGTATCATTTTGATGATTATTTGATGCCTCGTAGATATAGCCATTAGTCGCATTGGACGGAGCTGCCGACCATACTTGTTACAATTTTACACCATAATATTTCCATGCTTAAGAAAAAAAATAAACTGGCTTTTGCCCGCGTTTTCGCTTGCGTAGACAATAGCCAGACGCAGACAAACGCATAACAAACAGACAGACAGACTGACAAAATGTTAATCCAGGATGTCAGCTAACTCAAACAAATTTTATCAGAATCTCTTTAGCCCTTTAAGCGTGAAGAAGTAGCAAACATACACACTATGACACTCCCAAACTCACAATAATTAACTTTAAGGTTTATATTATACTAGCTTTTTCCCGTGACTTCGCTCGCATTGAGAAGTATTTTCATACAAACTTTCAACCTTGTTTTCACCCTCTTATGGGTAGAATTTAAAAAACTTTTGAACACGTATTTATTAATTTTAAATCAGCAGCTCAGAAATAAAATTTCAGGTTTTCAACTTGTGAAATGACGCACTTTCGTAGAGAGTTTAATAGAAACTTTTAGCTCTTTTTCCACCCCCTTGTGGGTAAAATTTCAAAAAATACTTAAATACGTATCTATATATTTCCAATCAGTAGCTCAGAAATTAAATTTCATGCCTCTTAAGAAATTACGAACTTTCATACCAACTTTCAACCCCCATTTCACCCCCTCAGGGGTAGAATTTTAAAAATTTCTTTCTTAGCGGATGTCTACACAATAAAAAAATCCTATTCACCAAATTCCTCAGTTTTTACTCAGCGAATATGAATCAGTCAGCCAGTCAGGACTTATTTTATATATAGAGATATTAGTATTAGGGCCTGTTGTACCGCTTACAGATAGTCTATTTATTTGACAGGAACAACTGTTTTTGACAGATTTCGTATGGAGAATCTGTCAAAAAAAATGTGGATAACCTAACAGAAACTTTAGCAGTGGGCGGTGAAACAGGCCCTTAGTATAGTAAGATAAGATAAATTTAATAAATTATACTCACTGATGTTTTTGGCTTTAAATATCACCCACATACTTACAATGTACATGAAGATTATTGTAATCTCGCGTCAAATCATTTTCACATAATCACAAATCTTCTTAATATAACTCAAAAGTCACTGACTAACCTAACCAACCAGTCTTGAGAATCAGGATGAAATTTTACAGGAAAGCAGATGTTATGACGTACTAATTACGATAAGAAAAGTTATTGAAAAATTCTACCCCGAGGAGATACAATAAGGGACGAAAGTTTGTACGAAAAGCTAGTTTAAGTATTATGATGACTTCATTTGCCGACTCAACTGTGTTTCTAAGTCTGAAAACGCACAGAATAAAAAAAAACATTTCCAGTTACACGATTTCAGCTATATTAATGTCACCAAAAAAGCTATGGGTATAAATACTGATGCCAAAATAATCACGACGGATATCGCTATTTTGATGTTTCTGGCGTTGACGTTGCAGAACGCCTCCAATTTTTTCAGGCCGGTCACTCTGTAGTTCGCCCGTTCGTACTGTTTTAGCTGTCTGACGAAGCCAGGGTTCGGGTGGATGAACTTTCTCTTCTGTTTCACGACATTATACGCTTCGTCGAAAGGCAACCTGTACTTGTACATCAAATACGCGATCACCAACGTCGCAGATCTGGACACGCCGAAGTGGCAGTGAACAATCACATTACCTTTACTCAGCCCTTCGTCAATGAAAGAGTTCGATAGCGGAAAGTAACGCAGAAGATTCGTGTCTGATGAATCGGATGCTCTGATGAACAAGTTGCTGATTCCATCCTCTAACGCGCCTCTTGGTAGTTTCCGATTTTCGACCGTCAGGATATGGGTGATACTTAGTCTTCTCTGTACTTCCTTATCGGCTGCCGCTCTGGCGTTGCTCAGGTATAGTCCCGGAATGATTTGTGAGTAGCAGGACTGGGTGAAGAGGTCGATTTCATTGTACAGCGCCTTCCTCGTCCAGTGCTTTAAGCTGGCGAAAACGGCTACCTGGTGATTGTAGGCAGCCGTGAAGACGCTTTTGAACATCACAACGTGAAATTTTCGCACATGGTATTTTGGTCGAGTGTTTCCTTGGCTGTCATGTTAACAGGGAGACGAGAGATATTTCTGTTGTGTCATATTGTGACACATGTTTTTTTATGAATAAGGTTTTAGTAGAAACATTTTGTCTGTGGTACGAATATTATTCAAGTTAAATTATTATAAAGTCACGTGGATCATAAATACCATAGCTTCGAAAACCTTCGGTTTTCTACAAAACATATTATGAAATATATGATCAATGTTTTTCAAATTCAATCACACTAAAACTCTGTATGTACTATATTAGGGTACTAGCACAACCCCGTTGCGCCGAAATTTGTTATCACGCAGGAACCGTACATTTTTTGAGATAAAATGTACACCATGTCCTTTTCCGGGACTCAAAATGTCTTGATACCAAATTTGGATAAGATCGGACCATAGAGTCGTGTTCTCCCGTACTAACTTTAACCCGCCTTTTTACTACCTTAGGTGACGAATTTGGAAAAGTCACCTTTCAAAACATTCCCCCTAAATTTCACGTTGATCCCTAAATGCAAATAGTTCAGGACAAATGATTTTATATAACGATATAGATTATTATTTCATATGTTTAGCTTTTAAATCGTTCTGAATTATTGTTCTGGAGTGAACACAAAATGTTGCAGATTATACGTTGGCTGTGGCCCTAATCAAATTAATCTATGCCAGTGCTTTCTACATTAAATGGTGCTCAGCTGTTGGTTTGATTACCTTGGATAACAAGTAATTACTTGCAAACAAAGATATGACTCTTAAATTGTCAACGAAGAATAAAATAGACGATAATTTAGATGGTTAAGATAATACTCAACGCAGCTCATTTACTTGGCAAGAGCAGATGAACTAAATAACATATTTATGTCAGGGTCTCATGGACGAATGGAATATTGAAGGGAAACTCGCCGTTTTTGAGTTGGAACAATGTGTGCGTAAAATTACGTGTTATATTACTTTGATGTAATAAGTGTGCATTTCACAACGGTTCTACTGGAGGACCAACTTTCCTAAGACCCTTTTACCTATCCATATTTCCGTAGCCTAATACCCCATAATAGGCCGGTAACGTACTTGCGACGCTTCGGATGTTACGAGTGTCTATGGGCGACGGCAGTTGCTTTTCGTCAGACAGCCCATCCGGTCGCTTGCCCCTTAAATGTTCAGTCAGTACAAAAAAGCAGAGGGGACTTTTTTTGTATTGTCTTCATCGAATTAAGGATCTAACCGAAGCTTCCACGAGGGCTCAAAAATGTTGTAGACAAAAATGTACTCTTGTTCAAGACGTTGTAGCAATTTAGATTTTAACAACACTATAATATAAAATGTGTATTTTACTTTCAGGTCAGTAAGTATTGCCAAATTAATAAATGTTATTTATCTCTAGTAATTTACCTGAGAGCTCAGAGCTGATGTTTTGGATGATGATGGTGAAATTTACAGTGTCAACATACGATCAACGTAAGTTTAAAATATCTGAAAGCTAAAACTTACCTTATTTATTTGACAGGTACAACTATGTTTGACAGTTTTTGTATGGGGAATCTGTCAAAAAAGTTGTGGATAGCCTAACAGTAACTTTAACAGAAAGCGGTGAAACAGGCCCTTAGTATATTATAACAATTACATTAAGGGGAAATGGGGCAATCAGGTCACCTGATGGCTTCGATCAAATATTAATAAGATGCTCAGATCCCTTAAAAATTGAATAAAATAATGGCAACAAGACTATCTGACACCAAACAACTAAAATCAAAATGAATTTTATTGAAAAATAAAACTTAACTTAATGAGTTAAAGCTCATAATCGTACCGAACTTAAAATTGCGGTCTTCAAGCGACTAGGAGCAGAATAGCGCTTAAGCGCGGTTTTGTCGGTGCCACTTTTTAGACGGCAATCTTTATAACATTTGATCGAAACCTGAAGGCATTTAGCTCTTGGGCATCCGAAACGTTTTTAAAGGGGATATTATGCTAAACAAGGGTAATGGAGGAAATACCTCAGAGATAAGCGGCGTGAAACAGCGTTGTGCTGTGTTTTTTTCAAGTAAATGAGTTTGCCGTAGGCCCTCTCTCTCTTAACTCCGTACACTCTATTCAATAGAGTGCAGAGATTAAGACCATTGGTATACTGAATAGAGTGTAGAGATTTGGGTCTTCGGTAAACTTTCTCACTCGAATAGAGTGTACAAAACATAATAATTAATCGACTCACAATTTTCAATATTTTAAATAATTTTATCTCCATATTATCACTCTGAAGGTATATAAACAAATGCAATTTGCATCTATATTATGCATTAGTATAAATAACGTTACACATTGGATCCAAACCAAAAACTAATTAAGATTTATATAGCAATAATTTGAATTTAATAGTGTGTTCGTTGATCATATTTTATATTGTTCATCTAATTGTAGTTTTCTATTTTAGACATCAATGTTAATATGACCGCTGAGTAATAATATGTTATGAAATGTTTCATTGAACTCAATATTAGAATCTTATGCATGTTACTTATAATACTTTCTGCATTAGGTAACTAAGTACATTGCAAACGAACATTTATATATTATTATTCATTTATTATTTATTTATTTATATCTACTTAATTATCACGATAATAAGGATTGGTATAGGAATGAGGTTCCCTACACCTCCAGACAGGCCTCTGGTAATAAACTCATTCACTGGACGAAATACACCGCAACGCTGTTTCACGCCAGTTTTCTGTGAGGTCGTGGTATATCTCCGATCGAGCCGACCCAATCGTAGATGCAAAAGCATGATTTTTTTGGTAGTTGTAGTTGATATGGAGGAGGAGGAGGAGGATTACCAATATTATTTTAAAATATCTTGCATATTTTTAAAATGTAAAATGCTACGCACACAACAATACGCACACTAGAATATTTTGACGTGACACGATGATCTCGTACACGAAATACTTTTTTGTTTATGGTTGTAATCTGTGTTTTATTTTATATAAAATTTCATGACCTGTTAACGAGACCTTTATGCCAAATTTAATCTATGATTGAATTCAGATATATTTATGGTCGAATGTCGACCACAGGGTGACCTCTAGTTCCTTTAAATGTGTCGAGATGCGGATGCTTGTTGCTCTGTCACAAGGTGTGAAAGTGAAAGCCAAATATTTGTAAATAGTTGTTGCCCGCGACTACGTCCGCGTGAAACTTTATAAATTATTCCGTTTTACAAATTTTCATGATTGCTGCTCGGCTCCTACTGATCGTAGCGTGATATTATACAGCCTTCCTCGATAAATGGAATAACCAACACAAAAAGAATTTGTCTATTCCGGCAGAAGTTCCTGAAGTTAGCGCTTTCAAACAAACTCTTTAGCTTTATATTATTTGTATATATTCAAAACATTACCCTTTTATATTATTTAGATTTGCATAAAATCCATTTTTTATTTCAAATAATTCTTTTGTTGGTCCTAATGAAAACTTTATGCATAAAAAAACGGCAGATTTCAATTTTAAAGAAACCGGCTTCAATGGAATTTACAAGCATGTTCTCTTCTTTCCGGTGTACTCTAGTCAGCAACGGAAAACTGAATCAGACCGTCTGAGCGCATCCAGGTCGATCATTAAGGTTAATGGTTTGCCCGCTTTCGGTTTTATTTCTTTTACCTTTCGATCGAACTATTTATAATTCCGTTTACTAAACCCTAGGTATTGGAGTATACACAATGGTGGTATTTCGGGACCGCGGGCCGGGAGTGTGGGTCGGAGCTACCAGTTTACCGTCGGCCGGCGCGGAGTGCGTGTCTCGTGCGTGAGCCGTAAGTGCGCTTTTTTAATGCTTCAGTGCTGTGTATAGTGTTAACATACTAACAGGTCCGGCGCGGTCGGTGGTCGGGTATAGAATGTGGTGATCGCGCCTGCGTGGGCGCAGGGTGTGGGCAGGGAAATTTGATAAGGCGGGACGAACGGCGAACACCACTTTTGTATGCGGTGCGGCACCGGTCGACGCGGACTATTTTTGTTCTGCTTCGGTCAGATATATTACGGCAGTATTACCAGACGGATGACCGTATTGATTTAACGTTTATGAGTTATACAGTTTCGATGAGATGTAGACTGTAATTTGATTTCGTTGTAGATGATGGAAGAGAACGAGTATGATCCTAAAGTCTGTAACATTCTAAACACTTATTTTGGCCTGACCTAAAACCTATACGATACTAATTTTTGTTAAAAGGCTAAGGATATGTTGAGTATAACTATCAAAGTCTTGTGCTCTGTGGTGGTTTTAGTTATTGGAAAGCTTAAAAAGAGTTTTCTATTCACATAATGACAAAAGTTTTTAAATTAATGTAGACTATTTGGATCTTACTACGAATTCGTTTAAAACTGTTATATATTATGTTTATTTCGTTTTATTTGGCTATCCCGAGATTCTTAAGTATGATTGATAATTAACATATGTATGACATTTTAGTCTAGGTATGATGATAATTAATTATATGGGCCCACTTTAATCTATGCCATTAGATATTAATTTTACTGATTTATACGTAAGTACGTTGTTAAAATCATGTTAACTATAATTTATTCCATCCTAACCATAAATTTACTTTAAAATATAAATATTTGTTCGTTAATATAATATTAATAATATTATAATACTATAACTGTTATATGTCTTTAAATAATACGAGTATTGTATATAACGGATTACTGATATTACTAACAAATTTTTAACATTTATGTGTACAAAGTCGGTAATTTTAGTCCTTATGCGTTTTCATCATTATCAGAGTTACACCATATTTTGTAATGAGTTTTAGGATGATACAAATAGTGACGTTTGAGCCGAATGTAACTTTTTTGTTTCCTATACATCCTATCCATCATTTTACACAATACTTCGTTAACTAAAAAGTTGTTTGATTCGTGAAGGAGTCGGTAGTAGAAAATATTAATTACGATTAATATTATCTATCCAATTTGTCAGTTATAGTAATATTTAAAAAAATTATATTTATTTTATTTTTCAAGTAGACTTCCTAGATTATTCAGACATCCATAACAATGTTTTCAGTGTTTTTGTTTCTTATACTTATCGTAAATATTGTTCGCATTGTCATAGTATTAATTCGGTTTTATTTAAACCACAGTCGTTAGAACTCTATACTCCTTAAGCGCTCATTTTGTTGTTGATTAATACAAATTAATTCATAATGTTACATCATAAACTCTAAAGAGAGAATGCCATAACAATAAAGTCTTTATTTTCATACAAAAAAAGAAAAAAAATACAGTGTCACATTATATACGGATAAAGTATATTATATGTAGGTTTACTTCATGGAACCACCGGAAAGGATCTTAATAACTTAATAATAAAACAATCCAATGTTTGCCAGTTACAATAGAAATGAAATTTCATCTCTAAAATGTATGATTCTATTTTACAAACTTAAAGTACTTAGCGACAGAAGCATCAAGTCCCAAAAAAGAAAAACATCTTGAGACAGATTCTAAGAACGATTTCAACATCTCCAGCCGTGGCGTTGCTTCCATGAAATGTTCTTATTCAACTCTAGTACAATGCCCAGACGACAGAGACTTGACAGAATATTTTAGTTGCATTGCTCAGAAACTCTGTCGCACTGGCCTTACACATGACTAGCTCTCTGAATTCTGATTATTCGTACAAACCAACATACAAGACAATAGCAGTGTACACAACATACATACTAATGATCACTGTCCTGATAACTTGATACTGGCATGATAGAGTATTGTATCATTGTCGTGTTCGGAATTTCGAGAAAGGTCTTATAATTCACAATTGAATTCGATGGTCTGTTGACCAAGCTGAAAGACAGACACTGGTATTCATTGCTAGTCTTGTTTCATGGTCGTGTTTGGGATTTTAGAAAGTTTCAATTTTATTGAATTATTGACATCTCCCTTAATATTGCTGCTGAAGGTACTAATTTTAGTTTACACGCCATTAAATTTTATTAAAAAAATACACAGACGTCAACCATAAACAATAGAATATTACGTGTATGATTATCGGCGCATGTCAAAATATTGTAGTGTACGTGGCGTTTCATCTAACATAAGAGCATATTTTAAAGAAATTTTGGTATTCCACACTCGTCCTCCATATCAACTATAATTGAGATAAATTTCATGCTTGCTTTAACGTGTACGAGTCTTTCGTAAAAAGGGGTACAATGTTTTCTGCTCGCATATTAATATAGAGATAAGGAAGACACTTCTACGTCGTTAGGATAGGTAATATTTTAAAGCAATTCTCTAAAATATGTAATAATTTTATCAACATACGCTTATTTTGTATGAAAATACGGAATTACATTAATATTTTACAAAGTAATGATAACGCAATTTGGAAACTGATCAAAGTGTTGTTGTATTTACGATTATGGCTCTAAAATTACATTTGATGTAAACTTGTTTTGTAAGAAAAAATAAAATAATACAACATGATGCAATGTTTTTGTTAGCTTTGTTATTTTCTTAGTAACACATTTTAGCTAGAGTAAAACAATTAAACATATTCATATATTCCTGAATATAAGATTCTTCATAAATTTATAATCACACTAGTTCACTAACATCACTCATGTAAAAGTTTGTTTGTTTATTTGAATCAGTTTGGTATTGTATAATTTTTTGAACGTCCTATTTCCACGCGGATAAAGCCACGGGTTAAAGTTAGTATGTAATATACGGAGTGTATTAAAAAAGTGTTAATACTTTGAGGTGTTCTTTATAACATTATTAACTTTTGCCCGCGGCTTCGCTCGCGTTGAATTAGTAATCAATAGGAATATTCTTGTAAACCTCTCTCAGAAATTTAATTTTTCCAGGACCAAAAGTAAAATTTTAAGTAACACTTTTTCCACTATGTTTTCTTAAATTTTACAAATTTATCATACACGACCGGTTTCGACAAAGTCATGATGACTTTATATTAAAATTTTGTAAAATCTAAGAAAATATAGTGGAAAAAGCGCAGGAAAAGTGTGTTTCATTAAGTATGAACATGATTTTCCACCGTGAATCAACAGTACAGTCAATGATATATATAAGTAAAGTAGGTAATTCTCCATCCCTTTGACTTAGTCTAGGTTCGTTAGGGCGTGAAATAAGGACAAACTAGAAAATAAATACAATCTTGCACTTATATTATCAGTATAAGGGTATGGATAGAGTTCTTTATGAAAGTGAACAACTTTATCTATGCAGGGGACACATAAAAATGATCATTTTTTAAATGATATTTAGGGGGCCAGCGAGCATACGGGTCATGATAGAAAGCAACTGCCGTCGCCCATGGACACTCGCGACATACCCACCGGTAAACTCACTCACTGAACGAAACACAGCACAACGCCGTATCACGCCAGCATTCTCTGAGACCGTAGTACCACTCCGATCGAGCCAGAGCATGGCTCTCTCAAAGCAAAAACGATAGTTGTATTATCTCACGCTATTTTGTAACACACTGTATTTAAATAATTCTATACAATCGCTAGTATCACGGTCACCTCCTATTTCTGCATGGAGCCGTGCCAACTTCACCTGTGGTTATGGGTAAACACATCTAACCTTGTCAATAATAACGTTCTCACCTTATGGCCCACTTGCACTTATGTTAATCGTCCATTTAATCTCGTTCTATTTGTGAGACCAGCATACTGTTTGACTTGATATAATCAGTTGAAAAAAAAAGTAATCATGGCACTTTATCGAATTTAGGAGCGATGCAATCTGCGTAAAAGCGATGCAAAGTGTAAATTGCGACGTTTTAGACGTGCATTTGCTTCGTTATTTTACTTTTTAGATTGAAAAAAAAAACTTTGTTACTAAAGCCAACAACATATATCTTTTTTTTAATTCGCTCATTTAGTTTTAAAAAAACAACACGATTTTAACAGAATAATAAAATCTGACCATTTAATCATATTATTGAGGATATAAAAATAAAAGCTAGCCAATTTTTGTTTTAGAAAATAATTTGCAGGAGAGTGATATCTTTATGAAAACATCGCCAGAACTTTTTATATTATTTGCTAACATTTGAAGCTAACAGCTGCAGCATGTGTGCTCTATATCTGTCTGACTCTATCAGATCTGGCATTTACACACTTACAAGCAAACAATATTTTACAACGTTTTTCTTTGTTGAATAAAATATTTCTTTATAATATTTAGGAGGAAAGTGATCAGACGGGTTACCTGATGGAAAGCAAATGCCGTCGCAAGTGCGTTGCCGGCATTTATGCGGGAATAGGGAATAAGGATAAGTGATTAGGGAAGTTGAGCCACCGGTTAACTCACTCACTGAACGAAACACAGCACAACGCCTTTTCACGCCAGTTTTTTGTAAGAGCGTGGTGTCACTCCGGTCGAGCTGGCCTATTCGTGCCGAAGCATGGCTCTCCCATGGCAAAGATTTTATAAAACACTAGATGGTATCCCCCAAAAGGTATCCTTTCTCGGGACCAAAATTATCTCCATACCAAATTTCATCAACATTGGTCCAGTGGCTTAACCGTAAACCGTAACATACAGACCGAGTAATCTGTATGATATTGAAATCCGTTAGTTTCCCTTTTCTAGAACTTACTAGAATGGACTCAAAAAGTGTAATAAACACAAACATTGATTAAACGGTGATTTGACTTGAAAGTGCAGCGTTTTATCATGACACGTCCATTTATACTAGTCTTCATCTGAAATTACTTTCAAATCTAAGTAGGTATAATTACTTTTAGGTAATTGATGGCTTAAATCGACGAGAAGTGAAACGACTTTTTATTACAAACTAGTTGGTGTATCACGTATATCACGTGGGAACTGTACATTTTCCCGAGATAAAAAGTATTCTGTATGTTGCCCAGACCTAATAGCTTATACCTAATAGTTTATAGATATGTTGTACTTTTGTTGTGTCGATATGTGTTGTATTACTGTGTCTTAGCACCACCACATTGATTATTTTGTAAAAATATTAAATGTACGGACACTCCAATTTTACTGTTTTATTATGTGTATAGATTAATAGTTGACGCTGGTAACTTGTTTGCGCCAACATTCGTGTATTGCATGGAAACCGTACATGTTTCCCGTTTCCCGCGATGGTCGAAAAAGTTTAATCATAACCCGTACTTCCGGTGATTAGCAAACGTACAAACAGACAGTTTGGTTGTTTAATCATTTGTAAATATTAAACAACCAAATTAAATATAAAATAAAAGGCGATGCCCGCAACTTCCTTACGTCAAAATTCGTGTATCGCGTGGGAACCGTACATTTTTCTGGAATAAAAAGTATCCGATGTCCTTTAGGGGGACTCAAAGTATCTCCATACCAAATTTAACCAAAATCAGCTTAGAGGTTTGAACGTGAAGAAGTAATAGACAGACAGACAGACAGATACACTTTCCCATTTATAATATCAGTATGAAAGCAATCAGCTTATAAGTATGAAACAAAAAAATATTTAAACAGTGTTTAAATAATATCAAGGTTGGTCTGTCCCTTTCTATAACATTGAAAACGTCACACGACAGAAAGGGACAGCGAACCTTGATTACTCAAACAATCCTTAAATATTTATGTGAATAAGGGGGGAAATTTTTACAGCTTGACTATATTTGTACATTTCTGCGAAGTAAGTGAGGATTAATGTGTACACGAATTACAATTCCAAGTATGTGATTCACGTCCGGTATAGAACAATAAGGTCAATGATGCCAACACTGTCCCACGCGAACTCGTGTCGTGGGATACACGTAGGATGGTAGGATGTGTTCATCATCACGTACTTGCGAAAATCCTAGCTTTAACATATTTAGCTGAGCGTCCTTAGCCTAGTGGGTAAGACCTTTTGTTCGCACTCGAGAGGGCGCAGGTCCGAACCTCGGTGGAGGCGTGTACCAATGAGTCGTTTTCCGATCATAATACAAATGCTCATTGCCGTAGAAGAGCCATGCTTCGGCATGGCATGGCGTTAAACGGCGTTTTGCTGTGTTCGTTCGTTCAGTGAGTGAATTCACCCGTGGTCCAACTTCCCTAATCCCCCCTATACTTATTCCCATTCCCTCATAAAGGCCAATAATGCACTTGCGATGTCATGAGTGTCCATGGGCGACGGCAGTTGCTTTCTATCTGGTAATCAGTCTCCTCACTTGCCCCATAAATATCATTTAAAAAATTAATTAACTCTTCTGTGCGTGTATTTGTCACTAAACTTCTCGTGAACGATTGGACCGACTTTGATAAAAAAATTAAAGGTGTTTCAAGCGATTTGAGAATAGTTTCGATTTACAGAATAGGACCAGCAGGACAACCTCTGTCGGATTCACTATTAATTTTATAAAAATGATTGTTTATATGTATTTTGGTCAATCACGGCGAAACTACGAAACGGATTCGCAGGAAATATGGTATGCAGGTAGCGTGTTATAAGGATATAAGTGTTATGATAGATATAAGGATAGTTGATATTTCGATTTTTGAAATCAGATTAAACAATTTCACAAGGACAAAGTCACATGCTAGAAGTATATTGAAGTCTGTCCGCTTGTCCGTCTGTCTGTCTGTCTCATGAATCGTAATAGGTAAAGATTCTCAGAATATGTTTTTTATGGCCGCTATAATAACAAAAACTGAAAACAAAATAAATTGAATTATTAAGGAGGGCTCTCATGCAACAAACGTGTTTTTTACCATTTACATTTTTACGATAATAGATGTCGCTGCTAGTGTAGGCAACCGTGGTATTGCTCGATAGTTCCAAGCAGATTGATTTCTAACTGTCAATACCACTTTTTTTGCTCTCCACTTGTACGAAACCGTTGGTGGGTCAATCCCACTCGCACTTGGCCGGTTTTTCATGTACGTCCATGTAATTTTATTAACTTTAGGCACCAGTTGGCTCTTATTGATATTTACTGGTTGCTTGTTAAATATATTTTAATGAGTTCACAGCAATAAACTTTGAATGTTGACGAAGTACAGCTAAGGTAGTTAAAACCAACATTAAGTAGTCTATAAAATATTCCGTTTATTACTTTCACGGTACGACGTGTGCAAAATGTATATGAATTTTTTTACCTAGAAAATATTAAATGTTTGCTTAAATAATTATAATCTTAAAAATATTCGTTTTTTTTTATCAAAACAAGGAACTGTGATGTCACCTATTTGTGATTCAATTTCTTTGATCGTTTATTTTATACTTTTAGATGATATTTAATTGCCAACTTTTATATCAAATGAGGAAGCAGGTGAGGAGGCAAGCAACATGATGTGTTAAGTATAATAATTATTATATATGGTAGTTAGTATAAAAGTCGATAGATGGCGCTACAGACTTTGAATTTGTTTCCTGTATCGCGCTATACAAATCTCAGATCAATTTTATAAGAGGCCTTGGATATTGATAAGTCTAAGCGACCCCCCACGGTACAATCAAACGCCCACCACGCACAAACGTATATTTTCCGCCGTCAAACATGAATAAGATAGTAGAAGAGTTGCAAGTGCTTTGCCGGCCTTTTCTGATATAATAATATGCTACGAAAAATAGAAAATTAGAAAGTTGGTCCTCCGGTAAATTTACTCACTCGACGAAACACAGCGTTGTTTCACGCCGTTTTTTTTTTGTGAGGCCATAGTACTTCTTCGGCAAAGACGGCCTATGCGTGCCGAAGCACGGCTGTATAGGTTCCAGTTTTGTAACATTAAAATAACCCATGATATAATGTTAATGTATAACTGTCACATTAGAACTATTACAATACCAATTTTCGTAGCACCCGCTACGAGCCGTAGCGACCTCGTAGGTCCACCGTAGCAGCGTAGCACTACGTTATAAATGCTACGTAGACTCAGACAAACTCTTATGAACTGAGAACTACTGGACGGCAGCTTTACAAATAAGTAAGAAACTTGACGTTATGTCTTGTTTACATGTATTAAGTAGATAAGTAACTAAATTTTAAGTTATTAATTGCATGTAAACACAAAACTTAGTAGCAAGTTGCAAGTTAAATTTTAGTTTCTAGTTATCTAGATAATTAAAATTTTTTCTCTATTTTTTCTGTTAAGTTGGTAAGCGGGGCTTGTCACTTGACACATATTTGGGTACAGTTTTTCGTCGTATGATTTATTCATTATAGTTTTTTTCAAGTAGAGTAGAGTTTATTTTTTACGTTATAATAA
>JAOTAV010000016.1:952069-998471 GCA_026546445.1 Cyclargus thomasi | reverse complement strand
AGCCAAATCTGTTCTGCCGTTCTTGAGTTATAAGTGGTGTAACTAACACGACTTTCTTTTATATATATAGATTTAAATAAATACGCGATATCTATACATAAATACGCGAGCGGAAAACCTTTTACGAAAGACGCGTTGACGTAAAAGCATGAAATTCCTCCCAGTTATAGTTGATATGGAGGAGGAGCGTGGAATACCAGTATTATTTTAAAATATACTTTTAAGCTCCTTTATACGATGGAATTAAATATTTATGGTAAAATTTTGACCACAGGGCAACCTCATAACCAAACTAATATTCTAGCGGATCCAACAGGCGTTGTCCTGTTGGTCTTGGTTTGTGGATTTAAACGTTCCCTAAAACACACACCAAAAATTTCATAATCGGTTCAATCGTTTGGAGTTCATATACATCAGTAATAAACATGTGTTTATCTCTGAATGTGAACATATCACACACAAGAATGATACATATATAAATTTTTTATTTTTTTACTCATATTATATGACAAACAACTAGATCATGTTATTTTTTAACATTTATTTGGTAACCGTTTATGTAAAGTATGGCGTCATTTTCACCATTGGAGTAGAGTTATTAATTGGTTATTTTTTTACTTTTAACCTCACAGATTAGAAATGTTGTTATGCTTAATATGAATTGGTGCAACTCATCTTTAGTTATATTTCATGCGTTGAAGGTATCAATTATTATTTGTACTTATTATAGAAGTGAGTTTTTTAACTTATGTAAATAACATTTTTAGAACCTATTTCACCGCCTACTGATAAGTGTCGGTTACTATAGACAACTTTGCTATCAAACAAAGTTGTAAATACTATATACAGATTTTCCATACAATATCTGTATATTGTATGGAAAATCTGTTTAAAGAGTTATGAATAGCCTTTCAGAAACTTTATCAGTAAGCAATGAAACTCAGTAAAAGAAGACGATATTTAAATGTTGATTGTTCCAGAAAAAGAAAAAAGTTGAAGAGGAAGAAGAAACCACTGTAATGGAGTCGGAAGAAGAAATGTCTATTGTCGAAGAAAAATCTGTAATAGAAGAAAAATCAATAATTGAAGAAAATCACGTAGACAAACGACAGGTTAGTAATGTTTTAAGTTTATAATGCTTTTTTATTCAAAACGTATTAATAAAAAAAACTTTTCAACGTTTAACAGTAAATTACTCTAATTTTTATTATTATTGTGTACTTGGCATTATAATAATTATGCCAGACTGTCCTAGATACTACAATATTTTAAGATGGACGCATAGTCCTGAATTCGCGCATTTATAACATGATATTAGTACTATTTGAATTTTCTTTTTATTACTTTTTTGTCAATCACGCGATTACGAAACAAGTATATTTGGATAAAATTTGGTATACAAATAGAGCATCATCTGACTTGATTAATTTTACTAAAATCCTTTTTAAAATTCAATAATCCCATTAGGTAAATCGTTTTCACGTGATTGGCCATGTGATTATTCGTCATGGCTACGAGGCTAGTTTAAATAATATCATATATTCAATAAATTATAATTATGACCATATCATTATACTGGTACAATATGTTATGCTGCAATATTCAACTTTCATAGGAAGAGGAAGAAGTTAGTATTATCGAAGAAAAGAAGACTTCAGCCAGGAGATCTTCAAAAGTGCAAATTGAAACCAAAAAGCAAGAAACCGTCATGGAAAAATCTGAAGAAAAAGTTGAAGCTAAAGCAGAAACAAAGAAAACTGAAACTAAAATGGAGGCGAAAAAGATGAAAATAGAAGAAGAGAAAAAAGCCGATGTTGAAATAGAAGAGGCTAAGAAAATACTTGAAAAGAAAACTGCTAAGACTGAGGCTGAAAAATTGGCACTTCTTGAAAAAATTGAAAAGAAAAAGAAAGAGGCTGAGCCTGAAACAAAACTTGAAATTCCTAAACTCAAACCGACAAAACCCAAAGAGGAGCCAAAGCCTAAAGAAGAACCTAAAAAAACTGAAGAAAAGAAAGTCGTTAAGAAAAAGGTTGTGAAAAAGAAGGAGGAGGTAAGTGTTAATATTTTAAACGTATCGATATTAAATGTGTTGCTTTAAATAAATATCAAAACATGTGAAAATCATTAACGTCAGTATCAGTTATTTGTACGTCAGTATAGTGGCAAATTAACATCATTTACATTTACGCCAATTATTCGATGTTAATAATAACAATAATATTATGTATAAATGTTAAGTTTGGTGTGTGTTGTGTTAACTGGGATTATGCGTTAAAATGTATTTCAATATAGGAAGTCGAGTTCATCGATGATTACGAGAGACCTGTTTTGGAGAAATACGAAAAGATTTCACCTACACCCCTTGAAAAAAGGCAAAGGGTGGATGACACTCCCAAGGTAAATACTCTACAAATTACACTTTACACATAATACTTTTGAATTTATATCCATAAAACGCTTATCACTAAGCATACTAAAAAAAATTGTGTAAACATAGCCACATCGCGGGTCTATTGCTGAAAGTATCAGGAGTCAAGATGATGAAAGCGACGACTCTTCAATTGCAGTTACGTCCAGGCGACAATCTAAAGTCGATAAAGAGCAGGTACATAAGATATAATTGTGAAAACAAACAAATACATTTTCCTTTCGTTCGTTCCTTTCGTTGATTTTATGACAAATTATATTATAATCAGGTTGAAGAAACTACACGTAGACTGAGTATTAAGAAGGGAATTCCAAAGCCTGAAGAACCCGAGGAGGAAGTATCTAAACCAAAACTCACTAAAGTCCCTGAGAAACCTTCAGAACAAAATTTGGAACAACCACAGACAGCAAAGAGTGATAGACCTTTAAGAAAGCCTGAAGAACAAAAAGATTATGTAGACGATTACGAAACACCAGACCTTGAAAAATATGATAAAATTACTCCAACAGCGACTGACAGAACCAAAAAGCAAAACGGAGTTAAAGAGGTATTACAAATAGCTTTTATCTCACTAAAATAACAGTAGGTACTTTGATCCAGAATAAAGACATTTCGAACAAATAAATGAAAACAAATTCCAAAAAATAATTAAATATTTAAATATAAATAAATTAAACTTTATCAGAGATATAATATTTAATGTACGTTTACTTTTTAAATTTCATTAGGAATCGCCTGAATTTGTTGACGATTATGAAAAACCAACACTTGAAAAGTACGAGAAAATTACTGCGACTAAAGAGAAACGACGCGCGAGTGATATACAGGTAGAAATATATTTAATGCATAATACTATAATGTTTTATACGTTGCTATGACGAACAAAAAGTTAAAAATATTTCAATATTACCATTACAATAATAGATTAATACGTTTTACTAGGATGACACAGACATTTTGAAGGGTAAAATAAAACCCAAGCAAATGGAGGAGGAACCTGAAATGCCAAAACTTCGTAAGGTCTCCGTTCCTAAAGAAAAGGTAGAAAAATAATTTTGCGTATATATTGTCATAATATCGAATTGAATGATTTCAAAGACAATAACTAAAACTGTCTAAATATTATTTCATGTAGGATGAAGAAAAAAAACCAGAAGAGAAACCAAAAACTAAAACTGTAAAGACTGACGGAACAAAGCCTAAAAAACGTCCGTCACTTAAAGAGAAAGAGGTACTCTTACAAACATTAAGACTTTACTAAAATATTGCGTCATGCGTTTCGCAATAAGTCTATGCATTGTATTTTTCTTTTTTTACTTATATTTTACATTATACTTATACAATGCACGATTCTATACACTCATTTATACTTTGAACCCTATAACACGAAGGTAAGTAAACCTACGCTAAAGCTTTCGCTGTGAGTGTGGACGATAAACGATTACTATTTTATAACTCACGTTTTGTTTTATTTCATTACACTACTATCTTTCTTACATTGCACTATAAACTATTTTACATATTTTCTTACAATGTTACACTTTTTCACGTTTGCCTCTTTTACTTCTTCCTTTTTCTTTCAGCAACATTTTAATTGCTTGGTTGACATAAAAACTTAATTTAAAAATGTTGCTTTCAAGGTTAAAGAGGAAGAATTTATTGATGATTACGAAAGACCAGTTCTCGAAAAATACGAAAGAATCACGCCAACACCTTCAGAGAAAAAATCAAAGGTACTATCGCTTCTCCAGCTAAATTTGTTGGTATTTAAATAGACGAGCGTTATGAATAGAGCATTCATTAAACTTGTAATAAATGATACAATATAGTGATAACACCTTAATTTTTAATTTTCATGTTGGATAAATGATTACTTCTTCCTATGGCTAAATTAAAATACATGTTAATTTAGGACGAAAGATATGAAGAAATATCTTCAACAATTGCTAAGAAACGACCGTCACTCAAAGACCAACCAGATTCTGTTAGAGATAAACCGGAGGTACGATAGCATTAAAATGATTATTTGAAAAGTCAAATTTAGGGACTCGTAATAATTTTTATATTTTCTTTAGCCAATGGATGTGGATGAAGTTGACATAACTGAGACCAAAGTTGGAGGCAAAACATATAAGCAACCTGAAGATGATACATTTTTACACAAACAATCCACAGAAACACACACGGTTAGTATACACACTGCTGATATTTCAACGATATCATTTCATTAAAAATGCACACTATCAAAATACTCCTAATGTGTTCAATTTCAGAAATATTATTATTATTCTCTTTATTTTTAAACTGCTCTTTTAATACACTATATTTTTATATTTTTGGAAACTTCAAGTTTACATTAAAATTAATAAACGTTTAAATTCTAATAAAATAGGTCGAGGAAAGGCGTAGGTCTAGTTTAAGAAAAAATATTTTGGAACCTGAAATTGAAGACGATACTAAAGTATCAAAATCAGCTATACGAAAATATAGTGGTCCAGCAGAAGAAAATCCTTTACTGGAATCAAATAAAGAGGTAAAATTATTAAAATATTTTAGTTAACTTTGGAAGCGCGTACACAAAATGCAATATTACGGTAAAAAAATATTATCCGAAAATTGCCAAATTTTTCAATAATGTACAACATTTTTATCATTTCGATTTGCAGGATAATAATAAAAATTTACAAAATGTTGAAAATTGGCTAGTTAATACCCTACTAACAGACAAAGTAGCTGATAATGATAATATTTTATTAGCCAAACCAAATATTAGCCAAACAAACCAAATTAGTCAGGATAAAAAGGTATAATTCGATTAAACATTTTTTTCTTAGTCAGAAATCATCAAAGTATAAAAGAAATATGACTGTTTAGTTTCTACACAATAACATACTGTGTAATGATTATTACTGTCCAATCATGCCCCTGTTAAAAGAGAGTGTACTCAACTGATAATAACAATGATGTTACAGAATTATTATGAATTGAATGAAAATCATGTTCACGCTAATGAATATCATAATAATATGAGAAATCGAACTCAGCTAAATACTTGTAGTGACAATAGTGATTTACTTCAATCGAATCCAAGTACCCTAGACTTACAAGATAGTAAACAGGTATTTTCTACTTTTGTTCCTACGTAAGTTAAGAACGTTTAGCAAATTTGACAGGTTCTTATAATATTAACTAAAAAATCATGTTATAGGAGAAGCCTCATTTCAATTATAATACAACACAAAATAATGGGATTAACGGTCCATCACAATTTGAAATTATTAATGGAAAGACTTCAACAAATCAAAAATTACGGGTACAGTTTTTTTAATACTTTAGTGTGCAATCACTTCTCATATTTAAATACTTAAATCAAAATATGTAGGTATCGGTCGCCCGGAGTGGAGGACCCACTTGCCCACCCTCCCGCCCCCTCATGCCACTGCATTTAGCGTGACAGGAATCCGCTTATACAAACGATAAAAACATAAGTTTTAAAACGGATACAAACGATGCGTCGTTCTAATAATAATAAATGCGGTTCATTAATAACCGACTTGCATTTCGATGATACAAAAGTACTGGAGTTTTTTACTATATTATAAACAAAAAATCAAAAATATACTGGAAATATTTTAACGAGTTTTTTGCGTTGCAGATATCGACAGAACTTGATAATAAAAATAATTCTGATGGTAATCATAACAAAATAAAATACGATGAAGTTCCTCAATATCAAAATAATAAAAATTTTATTGATAAAAACGTTTTAGAAAAAAATTATATATCCAGTGATGACCTTGATAAAGTAAAGGTAAAATTAGATTATATTGAAACACATTATATAGACAACTTTTTAATAATCAAATTTTTCAATTACAAAAAAAAAAAAAGCTTTGGAATTTGGATTGAAATTTAAATAAGAATAAATTCAGTTTAAAATTTACTTATAGGGTCCTTCTGAAATCAACAAAAGTAGCACTGAAGAAACATTCACAAATAATTCATCATACAGTTCTTCATATAGTAAAAAAACGTTTAGGAGGTCCCTTTCATCAACTCATAGCTCTACTAGTTTAATGGTAATATTATAATGCTTTTTTGGATTTCGATGCTTTAGAACCTTCTCAAAGCAGCACATGAGCCGTGTAAAATGTTATATATTATTAACTTATATACTATTAAATATTAGGTATCATTTGAAAGCAGTGACGGTTCAGAGCTTGATTTCTCCGAAAGCACTTCATCCAAAGAGGATAGTGTAGCTCGTGTTAAAAAGGTATGCTAGGTAAAAAGTGTGTTAAATAGATGTTTTAGCACTGTCAACTATGTTGGTATTGATGTTATTAACCACATCTGAGACTGTTCAAAATATAAGTTATCTTTTGTTTTCTGCACATCTAATTAAAATTATTATTATTATTGTTGTTTTTGTAGAATACTTCAGAATTAGTCGACGAAAACAGTAGTGTAGATGATTACAAAGAGAAAACTACGTCCTTGTCTTCATCAGTAGACTGTTTTGAGAGCACAAAGGTATATTCGAAAGTAGTTTTATTTCGCAAAGCGTTCGGGACGTGCCTTTGTGAATTTAAATCTTATAATTCAGAGCTTTCTAAAGTTAAAAAAATATTCTAAATATCATACATACTAAATTGTTCATTCAAAATTATAGATGTATGCTGCTGCACATGTCAGTTATACTGAAGAAAATTATTTGTTGAATGAGTCGCGTAAAAGCAGTATTAAAAATAATAAGATATCTATTTCTTCAAGTAATAGTTTAAGTAATACGAAGGTACGTTTTGTCTTATAATAAAAATATAATCAATATCAATCTGAATAACTATATACGGATATTAATTACTTCAATAATTTTGTCTGTTTAATAATTAATATTTTAGGTGTTATCAGAGCATATTGATATTTTAAATTCAGAAACTACACTAGCTTCAGATAAACAGGTAGAAATTTTATATTACTGATGATTTTAATAGTACAACAAATAGCAGATCAAAACAGAAATAATTATTTCATGTACTTAATTTGACAATTTCTGATGTTACTGAAATGTTTTACTTAACTTTAATAACATAAAAGTCGCATTATAAATTTTTGAAAGCATTTCGGGACTTGAAAATTTTAAAGGATAAATATGTATTTATTAGGTACTTACATTTTATAGGTATTTACAGAAAGTAGGAAAAGGCTTGAATTTAACGAAATTAACTCGTATGAAGAGGATAGTACTATGAGTAAGGTCTGGATTTATCATGATTTATCGAAATTTTAAACAGTAGTAAATAAAATACTATTCTTTCGTTAGCAAATAAAACAATCAATATGTCAATTTTGTAGGAGAACTATGAAAATGATAACAGTGAACCTTTCGAGGAACCAAATTTAAATGCACATTATTCTTATGATGATATAAATGACATAGATTGGGATAAATGTTCTGCAACGTCTAATCAAAACAGTAATGATAATAAAGAGGTACTATTTCTAGCATTTTGAGATTTGCTTATTAAAAGCAATACTAAAAATCTCTTTTTAAAATAAACACATTTTGAAGTTTTGCCAACAATTTTTATGCTTACGAAATAATTATAGGTTTCTCCCGAAGATGTCAGTGGTCCGAAACGCGATAAGACGGAAACTCCTACATCCGAAGAAAATACAGTTCCTACCACTAAGGAGGTACTAAATTGTTTTGCCCATATTATATTTACTAAATAATATTTTCAAAATTAATAAAATGTGACTCGTGGTTTCATTAGGCTGAAGCTGATAAGGTAACGGATAAAAATAAACTGCAGCCACAAGGCGAAGAGACAAAAATGCCTACACTTAGAAAAACGTCGGTGATCGCTGATAAGGTATTTCTAAAAAAAATGTTTAAAAAAATATAAAATTTTAGAACATTTTTAAATATATAAAACTTGTTTAGGAACAAGAACAATCACCAGAAAAACCTAAAAAGAAAACACTTACACCAGACGCAACTAAAACAAAGAAACGCCCATCACTCAAGGAGAAAGAGGTACACAAATATTTACACTTTTATATGCAACTCCAAAATACACGAACAACAGATTTCAATTCACAATATTCATTTTTTTTGTTAATTCCTTTTATTATTTATATGGTAAGTATGTAAAAGCTTTGCTCTGCTTATAAATCAATGTTGTGTTTCTATTTTTATTCCTTTTAGGTGCAGCATTGTCAGCACTTTTGTTGATTTTTTATTCTTTATTTATTTAGGTTCTTTACTCTCAACACAATTTGATATATTCACTTCATTTTATTACTAAGTTTAACAGCTGCAACATAAACCGTTTTCAACGTTTTTATACTATACTAACTCTATACAACAAAACTCTAACCTTAATATTACTTTGAAGGTTAAGGAGGAAGAGTTTATCGATGACTATGAGAGGCCTGTGCTTGAAAAGTATGAGAAAATCTCTCCTACACCCCTTGAGAAAAAGCGAAAGGTATATAAAAATATACTGATCACAAACCGCTTTCTTAAAATGCTTCATAAGACTTTCTGCTTTACTTATAAAAAGTATTATTTGCTAAAAAAACAAATACTGATAATATAAATTTATATATTATACATTTATTTGCTGTGCGCTACAATAGACAAAACCAATTTATTTAATCATATAATATATTTATGTAACAATTTTCATATAGGATAGCAAAAAAGATGATGATGTTGAATCTTCTGCCACATTTAAGAAAAGACCTTCACTTAAGGCTAAAGACAAACCAGAGGTATGTCAAAGTATTTTGCAATCAATAAAATGCAATTTAAAAATTATTAGCTATTAGTTATTTTCGAATTTTTTTTTCTTAGCCAATGGACGTGGATGAAAATGTCAGTTTATCTAAGCCTAAAGCTCCGGGTAAAGCTGAACCTGAACCAGTTAGTCTTACACAAAAAAAACCTTCAGAAATCAAACCTACGGTCAGTATTCACACATTTCGTACATCACATGCTTAAATCAACTTAACAAAATCTAATTACGTTAAACATTATTAGGAGGGTGAGGCAGAAGCCCAACTTAAGGTCAAAAAGCCTGAAATAGTTGAGGAAGCTACAGTTAAACGTCCAACTGCCATGCAGGTATTATGTTTTTTTTTTAAATTTTATAGTAAAATTTTTTTTTGAAATTAGAATACATAAAATTAGTAATATTTTATATTAAACATTATTTAAAATCAAAAAGTTTATTTTAAGAATTTTTATTGGTATGAGCACGTAAAGCTTTCATTGTTCTTTTGCACAAACACTGCTCACGCCGGAGAGTTTTATTACACAGTATTATTTTCATTCCATATTTTACAAGTCACTCTTACTGTCTCACTATTTCTAGAGCTTCTTATCTATACCTTTATTATTAATCGCTATACTAGCCTGAGGAAACCGAAGAATCTGTGAGTCTTGCCAAGCCCAGAACTAAAACAAGCACAACCGCACCTGAAGAAGCAACCCTTAAAAAGAAAATTGTTAAGAAAAAGAAACCTACGGTACTTGCTTTTATTATTTTTTAATTATCTCAGCTACTATAAATAGTGGACGTTTTAGTAAACAAATTTTTAAAAAACACAGCTGAAAAAACAAATATTTTGGTTTTTTTTTAATTTTTCAAAATGTGTAAGATATGATATTCAAAACCAAATACTAATCTTATGAAACCATAAAATTAATCATGAAAAATTTATAGGAGGGATCAGAAGCAGCAGAGCTTAAAGTTAAGAAACCTGCTGTCGCTAGTAAAGATGATGATGAGGTACTCAACAGATATAGTGAAAAAATATATTTTCTGTGGTTTTCAGTTATTCGTAGAAAATAACATTAAACATAAAGCTGAGATAATTATAAAATAACTAACAGTTTTCAACTTAACTTCACTGGTTGTCTATTCCGCTGCACAATCGCACTAACTGCTCATACGCCCTAACATTAGGCTTCGAAAAATGTATAAGCTATGTGAATTCAGCTTATGTTGATTGTTTAGGCTACGCTGATAATAGAAGGAAAAAAGTTGGTACTACCTAAATTAAAAAGAACTGTAAGGAGGGTGGAAGAGGCCCAAGTAACAGATACAGAAAATAAAACCGAAATAGCGGTAATGATGCAATAGTTCTCACATCATCGTGGCGTCCACTTTCTACGTATCTTTCTTACCTTTCTTCTCTTTCGAAACTTTACTCGTCACTTTCTTTATTTTCAAATTTCAAGGATTTCTATATGTTCCTTCTATGTTATTACTTTATTTATTTATAAATATACTCACAAATGTACTAACTTATTTTACTCCTATAGGCACCAGAAAAATTAAAAAGATTCACATTCGACATACCAGAACTTAAGAAAGTTAATGCGCAGAAAGTGACTTTAAAGAAAGATGCCGGTAAACTTACCGATAAGGATATTAAGACAGGGGTAACATTTTCAAACATATGACAAGTGTACATGTGACGTCCGTTTGTTTTCACTCTACATGTTTTCTCGCTACTTAAATATTTTGTTCACTTAAAAACATATGTTACTTGTTCACTACGATAATATTTTATGTTTCTATACCAACACTATTTTACTGTACATACACTTTATTTTAATATGTCTAAGTCCTCTTATTTCTCTACTTTGTGACGTCAGGGATTGCAAGTCGAAAACGCAAGTCGCATGCTGCTTTACTTGTATTTTTTACAGATTCTAACTCGTTGTTTTGCTTGTATAACGAGCAAGGGAGACAAAAAAGGTAATAATGCAATATCCTTGTACGTTAATTCAAGCAACTGACTTAGATTTTATTTTTAGGTTGAATTAGACTTCGTTGATGACTATGAAAGGCCAGTGTTGGAAAAATATGAAAAGATATCTCCAACACCATTGACAAAAGAAAAGAAGGAAAAAGAAAAAGTGACTGCCAAGGTAAATATTATAAAAATATACATTGTGCTCGTAAGCAGCATTTTTAACTTTAAAACCAAAAAAGTAAAATGTAGTTATATTTTATTGTAAGGGTATTATATTGTTATTAACATTGGTCTATTAAGAAATGTAATAATTAGAGAAGTTATGTACAATTCACTAGTTACGAGTACAGTACTACAAAGGTTAGGTTAAAACATCAATTTTCGACGTCTTAATAATATATTGGATAATTAAGTTTTCCATAAGAAATTAATAGTATAAGCCAAGGTCGCAAGTTGATTATTAAATCTTAAAAACTCTAACAGGTGGAAGTTGTTGCTAAGCAAGCACAGCGACTCGAAGTGAAGGTATAAAAACCAACCAACATGCACTTGTACCCTTGGTACCCTTGTGTGACCCAAACGATGTAATATTATGTTTGTGTATATAACATTATGTGGACATCCTTTCCCTCTTTATTCAATTTTATAATTTTCATAGTCATCAAATATCAGGCATGGTTTTTGAGAAGGTGTCGGTAATCAATTGATTTTTCGGGCGACAAGGTTTTTTTAAAGTGCAATTAAAATATCAATATTTGCCTATATTGATATTTTACACTGACACTACCGATAGGTGTTTACACTGACCTCCGTAAATTTATGTATGAGGTGTGTTTATATCAACCATTTTTTTAAATCTCTTGTATTTATAAAAAAAGGTTTTGTATATATATTGTACATAGGAACCTACATAAATCATATTTTAATACCCTCGTATATATATAATTATATATTATTTTTTTATAACATCAAATTTTATGTTTTTATTATACATGTTGTTTTCATTAATTGTTGACACTGTTTTTATATGTACCCAAATTATGCTAACTTTCAATATAATATGATGTTCTAATATCCATTATGTGTTTTAGACGGAAAGCCGAAGGACGTCAATTCAGAGCGAGGTGAGGGAATCAAAATTATTCCACCGGCCTCTCTTATCTATTTTTCTTCTTCTTCTTAATCTTTCTTCTTGATTTATCACAAATAATTCTTCTTCTTGTATATACAGCTATACTCTTTTTTTCTTTTCACTGCTTCTTTAATGGTTCTAAAACTCTACTTTTTCACTATTCTTCGGAAGCAAAAAATCAATATTTGCGTGTGAAAATAAAAGTAAAAGAACCTTTCACTTTCGCAAAGATCTCGTTTAACCATCATTGTTTAGTGTTTAATAATAATTTGTACAAAGTGTGTTCATTTGTGTTAAATGTTTTTCACTTTTTGCTTAGACAAGCAGCAGAAGGACTTCAGTACAGAGTGAGGTTAGTAAAGATTTTTCGTTGTTGTAAATAAAATAATGATGTGTTCCTACTTTTTTTATGAAACTTAATAACACCGTTTTTTAAAAACAGGCTCAAGAAACAACGATTGATAGCAGACGCAGCTCCATCGTAGAAAACAAAGCTTTGAAGGTAAAATCTATAGTAGTATATATATAAAACTAGCTTTTTCCCGTGGCTTCGCTCGTATTATGAAGTATTTTTATACGCCGAGCAATAACCGTTAAAGCTACACGCATGAAATTTGGTGAGTAGGATTGTTTTATGGGGTAGACACCCGCTAAGAAAGGAATTTTAAAAATGTTACCCCTAATTGGGTAAAATGGGGGTTGAAAGTTCGTCATTTGTTCAGTTAAAGGCATGAAATTTTATTTCTGATCTACTGATTCAAAATAAATGGATACATGCTCGTCCATTCTTTAAAGTTTGTCATTTCTTAAGTTAGAGACCTAAATTTTTGTTTTTAATTACTGATTCAAAATAAATAAATACGCGTTTCATGAAATTTTACTTCTAGATAGCGAAATAAGTGTTGAAAGTTTGTATGAAAATACTTCTTAATGTGAGGGAAGCCGCGGGAAAAAGCTAGTGTAATTATATTTAAAAATTTTTTTTTTCACGTGATTACAAATCGGATTATTATTAATCATCGTTTATGAAGTGAAAAAATAGGTGTAGAAAATAGTATGGACAGTTAACCATTATAATTTATCGGCCAGATTACGAAGGAGACAACCGACAGCAGAAAATCTTCAGTGTCTTCAATCGGTGAAAAAGAAGAGGCCACAACAGCAGTTCTAAAGAAAACAGGTCTCAAGGTACAATCATAGTTTTTTTTTAATTATCATACTGTAGAAATCTAAGTATTTAAGCATAAAACGATGTGGTATTACACAAATGCTAGTGTAGATTTTTATTAAATTTATATTTGGTTGGTTTCACACAAAATACTCGTTTTAAGCATTGGTTTGAAGTAGACTAAAGTAGTTTTTGCTTTGGCAAAATAAAAGGCTTTATGCGAAACAAAACATTTAAAAATGTTTGTGAGTGGTGTTTATCCCGAGCAACCTTGCAAATTCATGTAAGGGAACAAAGACTATATCTTAGAAATTCCTAGCTTACCCCTCAACTTATGATTTCTAGCCCATGCCCAAAAAGGAACTAGAAAAGATGGAATTAGAACAAGTAAAACTAAAGGTGAGATCGCTTGAGCCTACATTGCATGGCAATATCCATGGTCTTTGTATATGTCCAATGCTTACTGCTTTGCCAATTATGTCCTCGTAAATAAATTACCTTGTGATGTCCCATCGCCTGTTCTTTGAAATGTTATGTTCTGGTAAATATGTTATTGATAAGAATATTATTTGATAATCTTTGTAATTAGGGTGAAAACGAAAATGCTAAAGAAGATGTAATAACAGAAGAAAATATTCCGGAACGGCGACTTACAGAGGTAAAACACATAATGTAAAAAATTTCAAATGTCATGTACTCATCACATATTTATTGATAGTTAAAGGCTGTACTGACGATCCGTTTTTGTATCTGACCTTCAAAAGTGTCATGGGTGTCATATGTGTATGTAGGCTTGCTCAAAGCATCAATATATAGTCAGTAGTCTGCCACTGTGTAGTAATAAATAAAATAAAAATAAATTATGAAGATTATGAAGGGTCGAGACTTTGAATAACAAGTAAATGAACAAGTATTCTTTAGGGGTTGGTTTACATTAAGCTTAGTGTTAGGTGCGAGTGTTTAGTGTAAGTGTTAAATGTTGTAGCATACGTTTAATTAATGTACATTCGCTGCACAGAAGAATCTAGAAACATCGCAACAGTTGCAGAATTAATGTAACTTATTATTATTACTATACGACACAAGCAACTTGTTTACAAACTAAGTTTGTACTTATAATGTCTGGAATATTCCTGATGCAACGCCGAGTTGCATACATCCAAAGTTGTAAAAATAATAATGTTAATATAAAAGCAGTGTATTTTTGGCCATAAAGCACTTTAGTTCCAACTGTGGTTTTGGCCACATACCGATTTCACTGTTAACTTCTGTGACCTTTTTATGACAAGCACCGGGGGTGCGCTCGGAAGGGGTACTGCTGTCTGTTTTCGACGCGTATTTTTTTTAATTTGTTCATAATTCAAAGTATACTTAGTTTAATATTACTTTAGTGCGACATAAACCGCAACAGTTTATCTGGGCGCAAGATATCGCACACAAACATACGATTCGCTATTTTTTAAAAACAGACATTATATCATTGTACCGTCAGGGCAGTTGATGCAAAGCCTGTGGGCCTAATAAAGTCGTTTGCGCCCTGTTTAGTCCTAATAACAAATCACGACCTACGTAGACGGACCAAATTATATAGGTCCGCCATCCGGCTCCGCCCCAATCTCCTCGTAGGCACTTTGAACTTTTAAGATTAAATTATAAATATTAACATATTATAACATTAGTAAATTATATTTACGAATTATATATACGTACAGTAGTATACGTAAATCTCTGTGCATAGTAATAATCCGTTGCATAGTAATAAACTTCTTCAAGATATGGCCATGAGTTGATTTTGTATTTAAATTCAATCAAGTTGTCATTTTACCTGCGGTCTAGCTCCTTCTTATGCTACTTTTTCTTTAATATGTATCATAGAGCATATTTTGTACGATTTTGAGAAGGTTTTATATTCAACATAGTAGTTACGTCTATAGGAAATTAATTAGTTATTTCTTGTATAAAAAGATATAAAAAATAACTAATTAACTTCCCATAGATATAACTAAACGAATTCGCAGGCGTGACCTATTTGTATAACGCATCACGTCGTCTCTGAATAATTATTACTCCCGCATGTCAAAGAGGACTCATTATTGACATGCTGGGTGCAAAAACGGATCGTGAGTACAGGCACTTAGATAAGTTACTAGGTTAAAAAAAGATAATTTAAAAACTGAAGTAAGTTTGAGTGACAAAAGACTATATTGTCCTTAAAATCACGAAATAATCACGGAATAATAACTTTTTTAATTATTTGTATATTGACTCGGAAAACATACTGATCGAAAGTGACTTACGGACACGACTGACAGCCGCGAACTAGATAAAAATTGTACATTGAAATTTGTGTGCAAACTATAATGTGTTAGTCGCGGACGTTTTGTATGGGCTGTCAGCCGCGTCCGATCATTTTATTTTAGACGTTCTTAAAAGGGAAGCAAGCTATAGTGAACATTAAGTGTTACTATATACTCAAAAAATATGTTATGCAGTACATTTCATCATTCCATTTTGAAGTAAAATAAGTTAAATAATAATACTAAATAGTTAAAAAATTATGCATTATAAAATTTGTAATGTTTTATACTTTAAAGTAAGAATTTTGTAAAAAATTTTTTTAAGTTATTTTTATATTTTTGATTGCGATTTGCGATTTGCGATTTAAGCATTTTTTTCTTGATAATTGACAGGAAAATTTGAGTAATGCCTTCCGATACAGGAATGAGAAAGGGCATATTATTGAATCAGGAGAAACAGGTTGTAGCTCAGACATCCTTTTAAGCGATAAGGTAATATTATATTTTTTTCAAAGGATTACTATAATCCTGTCAAAATTTTCTAGGCAGTTTCTCCCTTATTTTTAAGGATACTCTTCTTAAAGTTATTGTTTTCAAATTTAGTGTTGGAATATTTCATAATTTTCAGTTTACTTTCTTACTTAACCTAATGCACATCTTTATCGCATTGTATTATAAAACAAGAAATTTTGTGGATAAGAAAATATCTTATTTCATTCTCTTATTAAATTTGTTTTGTATCTTTAAGTGATCTTTAAACTAAGTTTAAGTATCATACCATAGTGGTTTTTTACTATCCTAATAAAAAATATGCTTTAATCAATCAGGCTAATAGTGCAGTACAAAACATTAAGATTGATAACAAAAAATCCCTTGAAAACGATGGAGATAAAAATCGTAAAATTTCCGGCCTTTCTGATAGTGAAGAGGTAAAGTATTTAATTTATTTCTTCTGAAATATATCGGATTTCTTCTTGTTCTTTCTTCTGGAATTAGCATCCTTATTTTCTTGTTTAAATATTCAATATTATGTTACGTATTTTTTTTTAATCTAATTTTAATACACAGGATGAACGTAACAAGTTTAATTTGAGTAATAAAAATGGGGTTTTCAATTCTGAAGTTAAATCGAGTTGAGATCCATGTTATAAAAATATTGAAGTAATTATAATACTCGCAAAATATATTAATTTAAATGGGAAATACTTGTTGATACCATGATAGTATGTTATATTATTGTTATTTTAAATTAATAACGATTTCGTCTTTTATTGTGTGGTTTTCTGTTTCGGGAGAATTTGAGGTTTTTCAATGTTTATTTTATTGTTCTTATTTAGGGTCAAAATGAAAGGCAGGATGGTAAAAACAGAGTTCGTGAAACAATAAATACAGCACATAATGAAATCATGGAATTAGGTCTATATGGAAATCGACAGGTAATTTTGTTTAGAGAGATGGTCTTAGAAAATATTACTATAATCTCTTTTAAATTTTTTTAGAAACTCTCTTTCCTCTTTATAAGGAGAGTGTCCTTTGTGGATTATTTTCTTATTTCTTTCTTTTATTAAATTTGTTTTGTATCTTTAAGTGATCTTTAGGTTAAGTTTAAGTATCATACCATAGTGGTTTTTTACTGTCCTAATTAAAACAAATGCTTTTATCAATTAGGCTGATAGTGCAGTACAAAACATTAAGATTGATAACAAAAAATCCCTTGAAAACGATGAAGATAAAAATCGTAAAATTTCTGGCCTTTCTGATAGTAAAGAGGTAAAGTATTTATTTATTTCTTATGTAATATTTCGGATTTCTTCTTGTTCTTTCTTCTGGACTTAGCATCCTTTTTTTCTTGTTTAAATATCCAATATTATGTTATGTATTTTTCTTTAAAATCTAATTTTCATACGCAGGATGAACGTAACAAGTTTAATTTCAGTAATAAAAATGGGGTTTTAAATTCTAAAGTTAAATCGATTTTAGGTCCATGTTATAAAAATATTGAAGTAATTATATTACTCGCAAAAATATATTAATTTAAATGGGAAATACCTGTTGATACAATGATAGTATGTTATTTTATTGTTATTTTAAATTGATAACGATTTCGTCTTTTATTGTGTGGTTTTCTGTTTCGGGAGAATTTGTGGTTTTTTAATGTTTATTTTATTGTTCTTATTTAGGGTCAAAATGAAAGGCAGGATGGTAAAAAGAGAATTAGTGAAACAATAGATTCAGCACATAATGAAATCATGGAATTAGGTCTATATGGAAATCGACAGGTAATTTTGTTTAGATGGTCTTAGAAAATGTTACTATAATCTCTTTTAAATTTTTTTAGACACTGTCTTTCATCTTTATAAGGACACTCCTTTTAATTTTTTCCAAATCAATTTGTTGTTGGAAAGTTTCACGATTCACTTTTTATCGTGTCTCAATCTTGCCCCTCAATCAAGCAAGAAACTTTGTGCATTATTTTCTTATTTCTTTCTCTAACTTATTTTAAGTATATAGATTCCATAGTAATTTTTATAGTAAAATATTATGCTTAAATCAATCAGGGCAATGGGGCAGTACGAAATATTTTAAATGACAGCAATAAATCCCCTGAGGACGACGGAGATAAATATCGTAAAAACTCCTGTCCTTCTGATGGTGAAGAGGTAAAGCATTTATTTTATTTCTTCTGAAATAATTTGTATTTCTTTTTGTTGTTTCTTCTGGACTTAGCATCCTTGTCTTTTTGTTTATATATTTACATATTGTGTATTTTCATCTAAAAGATAATTTTACATGATAAAAATGGATCTTTAAATTCTCAACTACATCAATCTTAGGTCCTTATAGAAAAATTTACATAATTTTTTTATTTCTTGCCAGTATCTATAATCATTTCTTTTGATTTTTATATTTCTATAATGGTTTTAAAATATTTCTTGGGAAATAAGTGGAAGTTAATCATTTTAATGTTTCTAAATTTATTTAGGATTACATTAAAAGGCAGAATAGTAAAAACGTGGATAGTGAGACAAAATATAAAGCGCATAGCAATATTTTAAAATTAGATCCAGATAGAAAAAGTCATGTAATTTAGATTTGGTGATGTTAAAATAATAATAATAATAAATCTTTTTAGGGTTCCCAAAGGGTAAAAACGAGACCTATGTCTGTCTTTCTATCTGTCTGTCCGTCTGTCTGTCTCTATAGCTAAAGGGCTGTAATTTTCACAGATTATATACATAATGACGTGTAACGTACTTTATATTTAGGGAAGTAAATGTTTAGCATATTTTAACAATTTCTGTAAATGTACTAAAATAATTTACTTGATACCAAACAGGATTTGCTATTCTCCGAGGAGAAAAAATATAATGGTTGGTCAAATAAAATAGGGAATGAATTATTAAGTAGCACAGAATATAATGCAAATCTTCAGGTAATTAGTTTCGTAAACAACATACTTATAATATTTTTGTAATGATTGTCAGTTGTATCTTGACTTTACTATTTTTTTTAATATTAAACTCCAAAGATAACTAACTCTCTTTCTTGAACTTCTTGGTTCTGCCTAGGTCCTCAATAAGATTTTTAGACTCTTCATCAATAGTACCAATTATTGTAAAAATAATTAACGGTCTTACTACAAAAAATTACAACACGTGTTAAAAAAATGTGTCAAAATTGTAGGGCACATAACAGAAGTTCTGTGCCACAACAATGTTTTATGGTAAAACCATTAATTTTTTAATGTCAACTATGTTACTACATATTTTCTTTTCTATATTGTTTTCTGACGGAAGACTTTTTGGATTTTCTTGCTATTAAGCGTTGAATAAATTAATTTATTACAGGATAAAAGTAATAAATGTGATTCGAGTAATGAAAGATATGATAATTCACCAAATCAGAATATTTCAAGTCTAGCTCCTAGAATAAAAATTGAGGTAAATAAAAAATAGGGTGTTGAAACTTTCTTCCTTAATAATATTCAAATCTCGCTGAAACAAGATGGTTTATTAATAAAATATTTTTTGATTAACAAATCCATAATAATTGCATTGATAATTTTACTTTTTCACAAATTGATACTGTGGTATATCTTAACGAATTTTTTATATACGATTTTCGTTTTCTAATTGATACTGTGTTATACCTTAACGAATTTTCTATATATAATTTTAGTTTTCTAATTGATACTGTGTTATATCTTAACGAATTTTCTATATATAATTCTAGTTTTCTAATTGATACTGTGTTATATCTTAACGAATTTTCTATATATAATTTTAGTTTTCTAATTGATACTGTGTTATATCTTAACGATTTTTTATATACAATTTTAGTATTCTGTATATGTGATAAACGATTTACAATTTAATTTGTTAAGCCTTTAGCTCTTTTATAGTTAGGCCGAATGTGTACCTAATAGTATATCATTATGTTTAGTATAAGAAAGTGATTTTGTATGTAACTGTTATAAAATGTTTAGGTCGACTCGGTGAATGGAGATAGACAAAATTTTGATGACCTTGAAGAAGGACCAGAGGTACAGGTTTACAAAAATACAAATGCACTGTCTTCTATAGTCTGCACCAAATTATCTTGTATTTTATTCCACATCAAATAATAATTATTTTAACATAATTATTACCAGTTATAATCGCACAACTTTCCTTTGTACATTTCGCACTTCTGGTCGTAATAAGACGTTATTTTATTTGATATTTTTTATGTTATAAAACAACTACTAGCAAAAAACTTTGTGTATTATCATAAATCACATAATATTATTACGTGTCTATAGAAATATCTATAGAAATAAGTTAGCTTACAACAGAATTAAATGATGATTGGCATTTGTCACAGCACTTTTTATAATTTGAATTTTGAATTGATATCATGATTTATGCACCTTGGTGTAAGCTGACCCATGTACAACCCATATACTACGATTAAAATGGACAAAGCTTTAATCAAACTTCATGTTATAATTTATATCTAACTGCGTCAATATTAAATATATTAATTAGTATTTAGTTATTTAATATTAAATTATTATAATTGTATATACTAATATAATAATTAAATCACTATTATTTAATGTACTAGGATAGATTGATTACAAATTTTAAAGTAACATCTGTTCAAAGATTTATGATTGTGTTACATATAAGTTGTTATATTTTACATATTATTTTTCCAACTTCTTATTACCTGTTCATAACATATTTTCTATGTGTATGTCCTCTTTTTTCATGTGACTTTCTTTCGTTTACTTCTACTTCTCTCGTGTCCTTTGTCTATTTGCCTTATTGTATATATTTGTTGTTGTGTCTATTTGTTTATTCGTGTCTCTCTTTCTGCGTGATGTATAAATGTTATACTTGTAAAATTGTTTTAAGAACGTACCTTGTTTTAGTAGGTATTCACTACGTACGTTATTGGTAAGTATTTAGGAAGTTAGGAATCTTTAACTTGCTTACTGAAATAAGTTAAAACCAAACGCCTGAAAAATACAACCTTACTTCAGCAAAATTTTCCTTAAAGGATTTAGGAACTAAAACAATGTCATTCATATTCAGAGCGAATTTCAAAATTAAAATTTCTCAAATATTACAGAAAGTAGCGGTTAAAGAAGAAAAAATTGAGGAGGAAGCTAAAAAGGCTAAGATATCAACAACAAAGAAAAAGGCAGAGGACTTGCCAGAAATTCCAGACTATGATCGACCAGACCTTGAGAAGTACGAGAGGATATCACCAACACGTACAACAAAGGAAAAACCAGAGAAGGAACAGGTAAATTTAATAAAATTTTACTAATAAAAAGTAATAACGGACTTATCAACAGATTTTTTTTTTAATTAAAATTTGTTTTTTATTATTTATTTATTTTTTTGTTCGTTAGCCTGAGAAACCTAAGGTACCAGAAATTAAGGCACCCGAACCCGAGGCACCTCCAAAGATTGAAGTGGTTAAAGAAAAGTCACCTAAGCCAGAACCACTGCGTAAGCCTTCTTTGTCACCTGGCGCTACTACACCCAGAAGAGGATCTCTCATTCCGCCTCCAGAAGAACTGGGTAGAAGACCATCACTGATCATTAGCGATGAGGTATGTAGAATATATTTTCTAAAATGGCAAATAATGTAATAAATTTTCAAAGTAGTGAAGGAACTCTGAAAAAGCATACATCATAATACTATGAACAAAGGTATGAAAAAACTTGTAGAAACCTGAATATTTGCTGTGCCACCTAGATTTTATAAATATTAGATTAGCACATTGATAGCACTCACAGATTTTGAAAAGAGGACCCCTGTACAATAATATGTGATAATTCTCACTGTATTTAAATAGCGTGTTATCAACCGATTTTACAAAACCTGTAGAACCTATTCTGTCGAGCCGAACCCATAACAATAGAACACCCTGATTTTCCCTTTTGGTTACGCTTCTGATTGTGAATATAAGGACGCTTCACACGGAACCTGGTGCTTAAGTAACGTCTATTTTAAGCGGGTTTACTTGATTTAATGTAGAGCCTAATCCTCAACTCCTAGCTTGATAGCGTAGAATTTAATCTAAGTTGAAAAAGAAGACTATTTGGATAGTAGAAAATGTAGATATTAAGATTCTACAACACGTAATCCACAGGAGCATAGAAAACTTAGACCTGGTGAGGTGATAGAGGAAAAAAAGGTAATAGCAAAACTGCTATGAATAATTCGTGAATGCTGTCCGTCATTATGTGGCCGTAATAAATAAATTTTAACTGTAATTTTACCAAATATGTAAATGCATTTGGAGGAATTTACAACACATTACTCTAACTATCTGGATATTTACGTTGTTTTCTAAAAATATTCTCAATTTTTATGATCGAAGATGATATACAAATAAATTATCACAACGTAAGCATCCAGTATTGTTCCATGTTATTACAATGCACAAAACTTTTGCACAATTGCACACATTTTGCAACAAGGCACACACTTAAATTGCACAGCTTGTATGCACGTTAGCACACAAGTGACCAGAACCGCCATACAGGTCTGTATAATTAATCAACACAAAATGGTAAGCCTTCCAAAAGTCTACACAATGAATAAATAAAAACTAACTGTTTATCTTAACAAATGCAAAATGCTACGCTAAAATTACTACGTGAATAAACTGGTAGGGCTGTAGGAAAAGGGTCGGCGACAGAGTTAGGCGATACCACTTGAAAGGGGTTATTTTCAATATTTTTTAAACAACAGGTCACGAAATTACGTCCTGGAGAAGTTGTAGACGAGAAAAAGGTGAGCTTGTTTGAAGCTGGTCGGTTTAAGCAGGAAGATGCTCGCTTTGCAAAGCATTTTGCGCCAGTTTTATTTTTTACAGAAAATTATGAGAACGATTTGGGAATGTTAGCAAATAATCGCAAATTTCTGTCACAATTTGGCAATAAATTATCTATATACATTAACAACAACAAAAACATAACATTCATTTTATATCACTATTGCACCTAAAACTTCATTATTCACGCATTTTACCCTTTTTGAATGATTGAATTCTCACTTGCAACGAATGTTAAAAATATTTTAAACACTTACATTAAATCCTTGGTTCATTTACATTTTGCACTTCTCGAAACCTGAAAAAGAATTAATATATAATTATTATGACCCCGAACGTTACTATTGTGAAATATGTTATCTATGGATAATTATGTACTCTATTCATCCCTTCAAATCAGAACTTGAATCTCATTTTTTCACTTTTGAGATCTCTAGATAAATTAGGAAGTATATTTTTTATATATTTAGACGAGCAAGAGTTATGCACCCGACCGCACAATGCACACCTAATAATTTCACACTTACATTTTACACTGACATACAATCACCTAAATTTTTTTATATTTTTTATCTATAAAATATAGGAATAATATATGTACCATAACGTGAATGTATTACTAAAATAATTATTTTTTTCCAAAAAAGAAAAAACGTGGCAGACCTGGGGAAATCGAGGGGCAGGTATACCAGTGTGGACATATATGTTTAGATTTATTTGTTAAGGATAGATTCGTGGCTAACATAGAATTTTCAAACGTGATTAATGTATCTGTCGAATATGAAAGAGGTGTAGACGAAACGAATTGTTCAATACGATTTGTTTTGGGTAATATTCTTGTGATAAAATTTCTCAAATTCGTATATAACTTCGTATAGTAATTTCTAGCGCAAATAACTCCTTATCGTTCTAAGATATTAACAATTAATAATCATGTAATTTTAATATTAATAATGTAAATATGCATGTTAACAAACCTCAACGTTTCCTTAACGTTCTATGATATAATAATATTATGTTAAAATACTCGCATGTGCAATCTGACAGTAACCATTTGTTCTATAAATTAATTGTTATAATTATGACACCAGCCTACGCTATTTTATATTCAATGTTATAGCTATGCTTTATGATCATGCAAATATGCATACCTACTAATCATTGTAAATTGACTTTAAACGCTTATCCTAAGCTGGATTAGCATGTATTAGTTTGTTTGTTAATTACACTTTATATATATTTAAATAATTTTGAAGATGCCACAAAATAAGATAACGTAAGTGACATTCCGAAACGATGTGTCGTGCATCATAATATTGTTGTTGACGAATAAATAAATCAATCGAATTTAGAAGCGGAAACTAAACAAAGATACTATATTCTATATTTATCAGCAAGTGATTCTAGAGCAACGCCAAACAAAGTACGTCAGAAATATAAGTTATGTTGCTATTTTTATGGGCCTACGTTTAAACTCGGTAAAAGATATTGTAAACTATGTTCATTGCCAGCTTTGGAATGACAAAAGATTATTTCACAAACTATTCCAATATAAGACTCTATAGTTTCAAGATAAAGAAAACAAAAAAATATATTATAAAATGCAAAGGTTTAAGGTACTTCAAGTTAACACAGTTAACAATAATCTTTTAGATAGTTGAGTTATATTGACAAAAGTCATAAACCCAGACCTAAAAAGCTAAGCCAAGGTAACGTGAACTTTAAAACTAAGACATTAATTACAACCTGGTGCCAGAAACAATGATGGATAGCGGCGAGTAATGCTGAGGATATATATTTTATTTCAACGTCTGTCGCGCAGCGTTATTGATCTGATGAATGAAATGTTTTATTAGGATGTGTATCCGTATTTGTTTTAGTTTTAGAACCTTCGTATTTAATTTCCTTATCGGTATATGAAATGTACACCTTATTTATTTAATTTGTACTTATTATAAACTTTTGTTTATAATAAATTTGATTTATTATAAACAAAATATTAAATCATGTTGTTCCTGTGGAAATAGATAAAAGTAAGGATTGATGAACTGAAATCGAAAATGCTAAATGATAAAAATAATGCTAGAAACGTGTCAACAAACACGTAGACGTTACACACCAGTTCAGAATTAGACAATGTTATTATTATAAGCAAGGTCGGAACAGAAATAGAAATAATAGATAAATTTGATTGACATATAGATATAGATGGTAGCAATACCTACGCGATATCGCGTGGGCTGCCCGCCCTAGTGGTCTGTGGGACTGGCATCCATAGAATCCTTGGCATAGATACTGTAAAAAAAATGTTGGCCATCACTTCTGGGTATTTTTAATCGACAGGTAATACTTTATACTAATTGTTATTGATAGGTAACAAATCAATTTATACCATGACTAAGCGCTCAAAATACTCTTCATTCTATATTTGGCGACAGTTGATTTGAGAAAAGAACTTTAATTTAATTTAAAAGAGCACGTTTCATATACCGTACTAATGCTGTCCTAGTTTTTTTTTATTAGTACAAAAAAACTTACAGCTAAACCAACTTAAATTCAAAGTAAACTCAAATGGTGATTCACAAGTTTTTTTAGGATAAGTTATAATAACTATATCGAGTAATATAATTTTTTCTTTCTATTTATAATTTACTCGTTTGTTTGCAGTATTAAGTTGAATTTTAAATAATTTTTTAATTGTTAGTTAGTTGTTATTTGTTGTGAGTTAGTTGTTTATTCTTTTCATTTATATATTTTACTTATTGAAAATTTAAATCAGGTAGCTAGTAAATATTTTAACAGAACATTGATAGGACACTTTGATGATAGTAAGGACAATAGGGTTGATAGAGCTAGTACAGCGACAAATGCCAGAGATGATATCATACAAATTATTCGCTTCACATTGCCAAACAGTTTACAAGTAAATCGTGATGATGCGTTTATTAAGATTTCAGATAAAACTATTGTTCGACTAAAAATATCTGCCTTCTACTTCATTGTAGGAATACGAGTTAGATCTTGTAGAAAAGACAAATAATAAATTTGTTACAACAGTCTTGTCAATTTAGATGTAATTTTAAAATCTATATATCTTTATATTAAAAAATCTGAAGCAAATATGTAAAGATTAATTACTTTGAATTCAAGGAATTAATTACTTTGAAATTAATAAAATCTAATTTTCTTAAAAATCTCTGCTACATTTAAACCTCTGCGCAAAATTGACACTTCAAACGCTAAACAGATGCGTATTGAACGATATAAATGTTCATTTGGATTCGGAGTAGGTTCTGTTCGTCACTGCTTCCTTATCCAAATATACCGCCTAAATTATTGTCGATATCGACTGTCGACAACTTTACACAAATGTTAATGGCAAAGTACACGGATGGCTCACCTTAATCTGATAATTAATTGAACTGGTCTGCTGATTTGTGCTCCGCACAAATAGATGCGGTCCCCTCACCCCCCGCTAGAGCAAGGTAAGTGCGCCCGCGCGACCCCTCAGTCTTTTGACATTCGCGGACAATTTTAGATGAAACGACACATCGAATAGCCTTATCGACGTAAAGGGTGTAACGAAAAAAACAGCATTTAACTTCAATGTAAAATATGCACATAGTTAAACGATACGATATGAATATAATCAAGACGTTAAGATAGATATGCAAATATGCGGTTACTGTGATAAAACTGTGATTTAATAGTTTAAGTTATTTTGTGGCATCTTAAATTAAAATGGCAGCGGTGGCAAAAAAGCCTGCTAATTTAGGAGTGCCAAAGGGTGAAGGGGTAAGTACCTTAGAATGCTTTCCCACACTATAAAGTCATCAAAATATTTTAATTTTAATTTTTTCGAATTTTAAGAACGGTTCATAGTAATATTGAAAATATTAAAAAGTCTATTATACATTTAAATATAAATTAATTATGAACAATAATTACTGCAGCTGCAGTAATTATTGTTCATAAATAATTTAATAATCAAAATATTTTAATTTTAATTTTTCCTAATTTTAAGAACGGTTTATAGTAATATTGAAAATATTAAAAAGTCTATTATACATGTAAATTAAATTAATTTTGAACAATAATTACTGAAGCTGCAGTAATTATTGTTATTTTTTAAATTGTTATCAAAATTAAGTTAAACGATGTAGATTTTTATATTAATTTAAACTGAATGTAATATAAGATGTTATTTTATATCGAAAACGTTACAATTAAAACAAACCCGTCGCTAAGCAAATAGATTAATTAATCATAGAAAAACAGGTGCAAGTCTGAATAGAGACCATAACTTTGCACGTGACATTGTTAGCTCATAAAATATGTTTCTTTTACTCACCTTTAGTGTCCTACTGCTAGGCAAAGGTCTATCGTATATTTATATGTCAAAAATATCACGATATACGAAACAAGTGCTGCCTTAATGTATTAATGATCTTGATGAAATAAATAAAGACAAGAAAATGATTGGTAGAGACTTTTAGAGGTCGTAAATAAAATTGATTTAATACGGAATTATTTCAAAAATTATGAACGGTCTGATAAAAATTTGGGTAAGCCTATTTTCATTGGCAGATAGTATATAATTTGTTAAAAAAATGAACTATTTAGTGACTTACTTGTGAAACTGAAAATCTATAACTGTTACCTTTAAAACTAAAATAGCATACAATATGTTAAAAATTGAGCTATTGGATTATTATTTTGTCACTTACTTGCGAAACTGAAAATATATATCTGTCACCTCTAAAACTAAATTAAACGTATATTGCCTAATACACGACTTCGCCTTAGAAATATTTTAGAGTTTTCAGTTCAACCACGGCAATAAATTTTCGTCACAAATTTTCGTGCGACAAAGTTCAGAGGCTTCAAAAACTATACAATATTTTACAGCAGTTTAAAACGTCGTCGTCACAAACAAGGCTAATATATTTATAATGCGTATAATGTCACGTATGAAATAAAAATTAACATCAGTCATAGTTAATATAATTTGGTGCGGTACACTTGTGCTACATACATCAGGAAGTCCAGAAGAGTACGTTTGGCGAACGCGCATGACATACACCATCTGTCATAACACAACTAATGTGTCTTGTATTATGAATATCATTTTTCAATCTAAATTTAATACAGGTTCAAACAGTTTAACATCTTCGATGACTTTATATTGTGCTTGCTAGAGCTTTTATACTATCGAATGTAAAAATAAGTTATTTTAAACCTGCTTTAAATGATAATTTTGATGTTGCTAGTAATTTCTTAAGCGTTGATTTAGATTAAATAATTATCGTATTGTTTCTCAATATGAAGACTGCAGAAAATTTTAAATTAAACTTTAAATCAAACTTTATCAGTTTACCTGATTTTTTTTAAATATAAAAACATATGTCTTAACATCTTGCTACGCTATATGTTCTGCTAAATGTGATTAACTACAAATAGATATATAAATTGCGATTCAACTAATAAATACATGGGTAATATATAGCGAAGGAAATCCAGCGATGCAAGAAGACCTTCCGTACAAGATTTGGAAGATCTTATCAACAAACCATCTGTTCCACTGAAACCTATTGGAAATGAAGGACCTCCGGTTATCGTGGATGTACAAGAAAATTACACAGCAGTGGAAGGTTAGTATATTTACAAAATAATAGTTGTTAGATTAAAAGCTTCAATATGCAAATATATATTTAAATTAGAAAGGCGATACGTCTAATTAAGTGTTTAATCATGCACGGCGTATTTAGTATTAAATTTTTTAAAAACTTTCAATATGGTTCACAGATAGCACTAACTATATGAAGCAAAATTTTCAATTATAATTGCTTTAGATAATTTTTAGTTTTTATCAACAGCGTTTACTTGATAGATTTGAGTCAATTGCACGAATAGAAAAACTTTGAGCAGAAGCGTACATATCTCGCTTAGATATTGCAAAACTAATTGAGAAACAAATGAAATTGTTCTATACTGTTTTTTGCTTTAAAACACATTAGATCAAACTGGCTACCTGACGGTGCAAGTGGAAGGTAACCCACCGCCAACTTTCAAGTTCTACAAAGGAGTGTCCGAAATCCTCGAGGGTGGTCGCTTTAAGTTCGTCACAGATGGTGACACTGGACTTATTACACTTTGCATGAGAAAAGTAAAACCCATAGATGAAGGGAAATACAAAATTGTTGTCAGTAACATCCATGGAGAGGACTCGGCAGAAATGCAACTCTACGTCTCTGGTAATTATAATGCTTATGGATTACATTGTTTTCTTTCCATTGAAGTTTCCTTACTATCAGAATAATAACGTAAAATACAAAAAAAATGGTGGAACGAACTTTCCACTCTATGACATTTTTTCAAGTAGTTTACGTTCATAATACAAATTATTTATTCACATACAACACACACATCGTATTCCTATTCTGTGACATAATACCAGAGAATACTACATAAAACAGTACATTAGTTAAATTAAACATTTTATCTAACAAAAAATTCTGAATGACAAAAAAAAAATTGATTTTAATATTTTTACTTGCTTACAGATGCTAGTGGTATGGACTTCCGTGCTATGCTCAAAAAGAGAAAGTATGCTAAATGGGGTGAAAAAAAAGATGACCCCGATTGGGGTGACTTGAAGGAGGTTGAAAAACCAATACCAGCACTTAAAAAAGTGGAAAAGGTAAATTATATTACTTTAGAAACCACTCAAAAAACTTATTTTTCTAATAGAAACAAAATCGATTAACCTACTACAAATATAAAGTATGCCGAAAATGTTATAATTATTTTCAAAATCCTACATTTTTATACAAAACAAAGTAAGTTGTTTGTTCAAACAGTAGATAATAACAAAATTTAGAAATTAATTTAACAAAACCATTAATCTTTAATGAAACTCACAATTAAAACGAATTCTGTATTGTTTCTGACAGTTAGCAAATGGGTTTCACGATGAAGATGAATTCGTGAAGGCAATTTTAGATGGTGAAGAAATCTGTAGGTTCCCGGCTGATAAAAATGATTTGCCTAATTGGAATTGGGTCAAGGTTTTTCATAAATTATCATTTATAGGTTTTTGGTGACTTTTGTACATTAAGAGGCTGGATGATTTGCTACATATGGTCAGAGAACGTACCATTATGAAATTAGAATTTAACGATTTAGGAGGTTTTGAAACCTTTGGATATTTTGAGCTGTTTTTCAATTGTCAGACATATTTGATATAATAAAACATCTTGAAGTGTCATTTGTCTGTCAATTAATTTTTTTTCAACGTTTTTGTGTGTTTCGGCATTTTATTTAATTCATTGACAATTTTATAAACCCTGTCAAAAAGTAAATGGATTCGGTGAATTCATAAAAACTTTCGTTGTTGTGTTGTTCTTGAGATTCTATCTATAATGGCTGGTTGGATTTGGAGCAAATTTTTCTACCACGTTAGTACTTCATATTTAACAGTTTCCACACAAGACTTTATTTTGTTTTCAAATGATTATTGTGTTGCTTTTCTAGAATTTTTAGCACGTTTGCTCAATCCACTGAACAGATGATTAATATTTTTCCAGTAAATATGTATTTATGTATGTGTAAAATGTAAATATTGTTGTAAATTTTAGGATGTCAGAGAAATAAAAAGAGCTTGGTCTCTTCCAGCTATATTTGATCGTCCAAAAACAGATGGTTATTTTGAGGTTCGGTTATCAACAAAAATATCAATGGAAGTTCTTGATAATAAAATCTGTGTAAATAAGAATATAATATTATGTAAATAGGATTATGAAGAACTTCTATCTCGTTGAGAATATTTTCCTTGATTCACTTTTTATTTTATCTTGCGATGAATTTTGCACTTTCGCAACTGTTATACTCTACCAACTTTCAATTTCAAAGTTTGTTTTCTTCAAAGGCATAGCATTTTGTATAAATCTTTGAATTATGGGTTTCAATATGTGCTCATAACTTATTACTCTTTGCATTTGTATATTACAGGAATCATTTAGTGTTTATATGGCATCGTATAAGAATACTTTGCCATATTGTGTGGTTTCACTTGATATATTATTTCATTTTTGTTAAAATATATTTCGATATAAAGGTCAAAGGAAAATATAAAGGTCAAAGGAACTAGATTATGTTCCCTGTTATAAGTACAAAACAGTCTCGTAAGACTCATTTGGTACTTTCAATAAACAGTCTATGTTAATTCAATAGATGTGTGGATATTTTATAGAAATCTGACAGTAGAAGAATCTCACTAGCAGAATTGATCCCGGATTGGCCGGTGCTGCAATCGCATAAAAGACGATCTGAGGTTTGGCATGGCCATCGTAAACCGTTAGACGACACAATGCATTGTGAATGGTTACACCGAAAATTTGAAATGCACCAAAATTTGTCACACGTACACTCTTTTTTCTTCTTCTGTCGCGCTGATCTCTAACATTTGAAGTTGTTCATTACCTTGTTAGTTTTCAGTGCATCACGTTCTTTCGTCACTTTTACGTTGTGTAGCACATATCTTCGGGTTCTAAGTCCTTCTGTTTCGCTAAGCACATACTATTTCATTGGGAGCACCAAGCACCAGACGCACAATTTTATGGATGTATGAAAAGTACATCAAAATATAAAAGACAACTCTCTTATGGACGGAAGAGCATTTCTTTTACTTCCGTGCACGTGGAGGCTTTTTAAGTTTTAAGATTTTCATATTCATCACTGCGATCTCTGGAAAACATCAATACATGTATATATTCATGCTTACACGATTTACGAAAGGGAGTTTTTATACACAGAGAGTTCTTATTCTTTTAGTGTTTGTTGAAAAATATCACGTCTTTGAAGTTTATGGACAACAGCACAATGCTTTCTATAAGCACTTTTGTTGATCATCGCACTTGGTGTAATAATTTTTGAATATTTACTCAAATTTATTGTATTTTTCAGAAACAAGATTCTTTCTTGAAACCCCTCGTAGATCAAAACGCAAAAGAAGGCAAAGACAAAAAGGTTACTTTCGAAGCCATCTTTACAAAGCCAAATGCGAAACCAAAGTGGTTCTTCCGCAAGGATGTAAGTTAAAATAATTCTGATAATGTAACATGATTTTATTTAAACATATTTCTTTTCATGTATTATAAATAATGTGTTATTTAAGGAATTATTCCCTGGCTCCAAATATAAGATGACTAACGAAAAGGATTCTTATAAATTGATAATCATGAATCCCAAAGTAGAAGATACTGGTAAGATAACCATTGAAATTGGTGGAATTAGCAGTACAGCTTTCCTTCAAGTAGAAGAACCTGATCCTACGTACACCTTCACGAAACACTTGAAGAAAAACCTTACGGGTTACACTAAGCACGAAGTGGTTCTTGAATGTGCAATTTCTAACAGCCTTGCTATTGTATCTTGGTGGAAAGGTGATCAAAAACTTGAAGACGGTGAAGAATTCCAAATTTCGAAAGACTTATCCGGCGTTTGCAAGCTAGTTATCAGGAAAGCTAAAATGGAAGACGCCGGAAAATACACCTGCAGAATAGAAAAACAACCAGATAAATCAGAATGTGATGTTAAGATCGTAGGTAAGTTAAAAATAAAATATTTAATATTTTTTTCTTTAATAGTACATATTTTTTGGCAATATTTTTGTTTAGTTTCCACTTTTTGAACTTTCGTAAATTTAAACATCAGTGAAAGAATTATTTTGGTAGCTTAAAATAAATACGGATATGGCAGTTCAAAAATCATTGAAATACACCTTCCCAAAATGCTCTATACATGTATTTATTTAAGCTTATTTTATATACACACACGTTTCAACTTTTTTTTTGTTTATATAACACACGGTTTGGATGCATCGCGGAAACAAAATTGACCTCTTCAACATTGAAGGCTCATAATAAAATAAAAGAAAATAAGTTATGAAACTGAAAATTTGTATGTACACTTATATTTTACCGGTATTTTTAAAACAAGAAAGCTGCAAATCCTATCGTAAAAAAGTACTTTTAAAATCTTTATGACAGTTTCGAAACTATTATTTTGAAATTAATACAATTTTTTTCAGAATACCCGTACAAATTCACCAAGGTACTTAAGTCGCAGCAAGCGATAGAAAAAGACACTATTACTCTCCTGTGTGAGTTAGATGACGCAGCGGGAGATGTCAAATGGTAAGAAGTTACTTTCATAGATTATAGCTTGTAGAGCAGAATTATTAAAATATAATTAACTAAATTATTTTTCCTTATTAAAGGTTTAAAAACAATGAACCACTCAAAGTGGATAAACGCATTACTATTGTGAAGGAAGGACGTAAACGAAAAGTCGTCATTAAAGATGCAAAGGTCACAGACGCTGGCAACTTCAAGTGTGTCAGCAACGCCGATGAGACCGCTTGCGAATTGATCGTCAATTGTAAGTATCGATGGGAAATTAATTTATTCATTGATGTTGGCTTTAGCAATCATTGATAACGATTGGCTTCATAAAACTATTTTCTTCAACAGACTCGAATCGCTTCAATAAAAAGTTGAAGGATACAGAAGCAATTGAGAGGGATAAAGTTGTCCTGGAAGTCGAGTTGCAGGATCAAACTGCTGAGGCGGTATGGTCTTTCAACGGCCAACCAATTGTTCCTAATGACAGGTAAGAAAATAAAAAATTTCCACAACCAAACATATAACCTCCTCGTTTATGGAAGTCGGTTAAAAAAAATTTATGTTAAATATGTGATAAATAATAAAAAATCTCCATAAAAAAATAACAAATTATCTATTGAAACAGGATTGAAATCAAAAACTTGGGTGGTGGTAAACATCAACTCATTTTTAACAAAGTGGAGATGGAAGACGATGGTGAAATTCTATGTGAATCTGGCAAACTCAGCTCGTCATGCAAACTGACTGTCAAGAAGGGTGAATCTAAACCACAAATCGATTGCCCTGATGAGTTCAATGGCACTGCTGGACAACCGTTTGTTATTGAAGTGCCTTACAAAAGTAAGTTTCAACACAGAGAAAACGAATTGATACAAAATCTAAAACGCGTTTCGAAACGGCTAGGCTTTATCACTTATTAAATTTTCAGTTTCTGGCACACGGGTTTCGCCAATCGAGGCCAAACTTTTCAAGGACGGTAAAGCATTACCTGCCAAAGAAGTTGAAGCAGTGGTTGAACAAGAAAAAATATTGTTCAAGATCAAAAAGCCAGTTCGTGAAGGTTCTGGAAAATATCAGATCAAACTCACCAACGCTCAGGGCGAAGACTCCAAGGATGTTACTATTAACATGCAGAGTCCACCGACACCTCCTCAGGATGTGGAGGTCGCAGAAGTCTTCCAGACATCTTGCGTTGTCACATGGAAGGCACCACAAGACGACGGCGGATCGCCGATCATTAAATACATCATTGAGAGACAGGTAACATTTTCATTTTTTTATGATTTATGACAATAATTCATTTTATCATTTTATGTTCTCATATCATTTCATTACTTTTATTGTTGCAATTTAGGACCTGTCTCTCAAAGCCGCATGGGATGGCGTTGCCGAAATTAATCATGGTGAACCATGCAAATACAAAGTGGAAGATCTCATTCCAAAGAAGACTTACAAGTTCAGGATCAGGGCCGTTAACAAGATTGGTTCCAGTGAACCTGGAATATTCTCTAAGCCAGTGCTGGCTAAGGATCCATGGGGTAAGTTATAAAAAAGATTTATGATATAAGGTACTTACTGAGGCCGCCCTAGATGTGGTAGATTGGAATTAAATGTCATTCTTTAACACATCTTTATTTCTAGATGAACCATCAAAGCCCAAGAGCGTGGAAGTCACAGATTGGGACAAGGATCACGCAGATCTCAAATGGCAGAAGCCTGATAACGATGGCGGTGCTCCAATCACGGGATACGTCGTTGAATATAAGGTATGACAGTATGATATCGTAGTGACTTATAAATTATACGTACTTTAAGAAGAAAACCAATGGAATTAGAAATTACCATTGACATTTAATTTTTTGTTAGACTATTTTATATACTTATATAGAATAGTTTTAGTCCCCACTTCTATTATTGGGTTTAAATACTCCTCGTATATTGCCTAGTTGTAATAATAAAGTGATAATGCTAATTGTATTGGCCAACACTCATTTGTTTCTCAATTACAGGAGAAATTCGGCAAAGACTGGGTCCAAGGTGTGGAGGTTCCTGGGGATGCGTTAACTGCTACTCAAGATGGACTCAAGGAAGGATGCACTTATGAGTTCCGAGTACGAGCCATCAACAAAGCCGGTCCTGGTGAACCCAGTGATAGCACTAAGCCTATTGTTGCTAAGTGCAGATTCGGTAAGTGTGATTCTCTAGAATTTTATTATTTGAGTTGCCTATTGATTAGTTATTGTATTTAGCTTTGTCCGTATTTGATTAATTTTGATATAATGTTACAAAATTTGTTTGTATTTTTTTTTTGATTATTATTTTTTAAAATTTAGTGTCTTGTCATCTTACTTCTTCTCATAAAAGAAGAGGTCTTTGATAAGAACTGAACATTTTTCTTCGAAGTTAAAAAACATTTTTTTTTCTTCGAGTTAGTTTTCGTTTGTATTTTTTTGACATGTTTTTATTCATGTTACTTTTCTTTATAGTGAAACCATACATCAAGGGTGAAGGTCTCCAAGGAATGATCATCAAGAAGGGACAGGTCATCACATACGACATTAAGTATGGAGGTGAACCCGAACCTGAGGTTAAATGGATCTTAGTGGAAGAGGTATGTCACTTTCCTATTTGCTTTTTTTGCTTAAGTAGTATATTTTGCAGTAGTTAGTGTAATTTTTTTTAAATAGCCTTATAAAGGTTTTTTAAATATAATCCCAATTATACTTTGGCGATTTTAAATAGAATTTAGTTGAGTTTTAAATAAAGCAAAAACAATAAATAAAAATACATTGACGTATTTGTGTATTAAATGTTTTATTTTATTTTCCCCAAAAAAGAAACGTGGCAAGGCGAACAAGGAGAAGGTTAGATGGGTGCAATAAATGTTGTCATAATGTTTTAATTAATTATCGCTCACACACAAACAATTTCTACACTATGTGCTAACATACTACACAAATTAAATTGTTTCACTGAATAATTAAAATTTGATTCATTTACTAAATAGTTTAATCTCCTTTTTTGTATATTAAATATAAGTTACATTACTTTAAAAAATATTGAAAATGGTATTTACGAATATTCAGTAAAACAATGTTTAAAATTAATATTGCAACTCGATTTTTGGCATAAAATATTCTGAAGCTTTCGATGTCTAAATTTTAAAGATGCATTGATGTTTCGGTTTTTAAATTATATCACATTTTTATTTATTTCACGAATTTTATTAATTCATATACACCTAATCAACAATTATGTATACATCTAAATCGTTATCACTTTATACGATTACCACCACATTCAATGCATCTCCTGTTATTTATTTTATCACTGTCATAAAAATTCAAATTATAAAACCACTTCAAATTTCACTTCTGTGCTGACTCTACTTTGATTTATGTGAACACTTCTACTTAACACGTAAACATCGTCGGTCTTTTGATGAAGCCAATCCAATGTGTTGTCGCTATTTTAATAATACTTATATTTATATATCAGAAAATTCTCTATTTTATATTACTGTAATCTAGATTTTGGTTATCAAATTATATTCACCTCTACATTCTGAAAAAAGAAATTACATAATTTTATTATGTAATTTTTTTTAAGTACGTATACTCGGCTGTACATATCGTATGTACAGCCAAATAGACGTACTTCCAAGAAATTGTTTCATATGAGACCGCAAAATTATGTCAGATTTTGTCTTTTAATTGAGTAATCTTGATCTTTCTGACAGAAGTGACATAAACCGAACAAATTCCGTAGAATGGCTATCTTCCTATGAAATTCCTCTTATGAAACATTTTTATTCTCACTTCACACACAGTTAAATCACACTTACATTGTATGGCTTCATTAAACTTTCAATTACACCCAATATCATTACGTTATCTTTCACGAGTTTTTGTATGTAGGAAATCAAGGATGACGGTGACCGTATCACCATCGACAAGTACGAGAGGAATACGGTCCTTACCGTCAGAAGGACCACCAGGATTGATGGAGGCAAATACAAGCTGATCCTCACCAACTCATCCGGCACCTGCGAGAGTGTTGCTGATGTGGTTGTGCTGGGTAAGGACGATCATTTGTTTAAGCTACAAGGCGTAGTTACCTAACAGAGGTTATTTATTTGTGTCTTGGGCTATCACTATTCGCTCCATGCTAATGCTGACATTAAAGAAAAGCCAGAAAAATAACTATTTTAGTTACTATTACCAAATGGTAAAAAGGTTAATGAATTAAAAACACAACGCTTAATTATTCCTGGTCTTATAAATATAATAGAATATAGCGGTATAAATAGTATTAAAGCGGTAGTCTACTATAATATATTGCAACTTTTTGATGAAAATCTTACCACTTTAGACAAACCAAACCGCCCTAACGGTCCTCTGGAGGTGACCGATATCCGCGCCGAGAAGGCTACTGTGAAATGGCAGAAGCCTGATGACTGGCAGGGATCTGACATCACAGGGTACACACTTGAGAAGATGGACATGGTAAGTTGTAAAGATAATAATTGTTATGTAATTAACTTAGAAAAGATTAATATTTATTATGCTTATATATTTTATGATGCTCATTTTACTTGGTGCAGACATTTACTGATGATAAAATGTTTTTGAAAACAATGTATTCAAGCAGTATTGTTATGCAACTTTTTTCCGATTCGCTTGAATGGAAAATTTCAAAAAGATTATACTCGAGCACAAGCTTTGTCTGACTTTAAGTTTATCTAAAAACTACTTCAACAGACTCTTTAATTTTACCAAATTTCATGTGACACAGGACACAGGCAACTGGATACCCTGCGGTGAAACTGGTCCGGAACCCACAGAGTTCACCGTCAAGGGCCTGACACCTAACCACAAGTACAAGTTCCGGGTTCGCGCCGTCAACAAGGAGGGAGAGTCAGAGCCGCTGGAGACGGACGGATTCATCGTTGCTAAGAATCCTTATGGTATGTTACTTTCTTTGCGAATTATCAAGAAAGGTTGAGCGAAAATGAACAAAGTAGGATACTTAAACATAATGTTTTTGAGGATTATTACTTCTTAATATAGATAGGCAGCAAAATTTTGATTGGATGAGTTATTTCCAACACTTTCATTGCGAACTCGTATCTTTTACTTCGAGCTACGTATTCTTTGGACTTTGGAAACTTCGCTATAGCACTCCGATACGTAATCTTAAATGCACTATTGCAGCTTATATTTTATTGTTTTCAATAGAATTCTTCATTTACCAACCTAACTGCACTTTTAGAACCGGTAGGTATTGTACAATTTCATAGAATTCTACATTTATCGTCTTATAATTCAGATCCTCCGAAGGCCCCTGGCAAGCCGACCATCATCGACTACGACAACCAGTCGGTGACACTCAAGTGGGAGCCACCGGCGGACAACGGTGGAAGACCGGTGCTGGGCTACGTCATCGAGATGAAGGACAAGTTCACCGCCGACTGGGTTGAGGTAACTTTGATATTGAATTGTAATTTAAATGTTAATGTACAAGAGGCATACAAATTCGAACATTTAATGATTTTTTGTATACTTGGCTCAGACCAAATATTTTTTTTTTAACTGGTCTGAGATTACTAGTTGAAAGAACAAGAGATACTGACCATTTAACGCTTTTTAATTACACCAAATCGTAATTATTTTTGTCCCTAATTGTATATATTTTATATTCCTATTACCTTTCTAAAGGAAAGAGGAATGATAGTGTTTAAAACACGGTGTTTGAAGCAACGAAATGTTTATATAATATAAAGTGGTATTATAATATTTATGTTGCTGAAACTAGATTTATATTTAACGACGAAAGCGACTAAGGACATATTTTTTAACCATTGTTATCCTTGTCAGATAAAACATAAAATGTTGTACCTTAGGTGACCAAACTCGACAAGCCAGACACGGAAGCCAAGGTCGAGGGTCTGAAGGAGAAGATGACCTACCAGTTCCGTGTGAAGGCTTACAACAAGGCGGGCGTTGGAGACGCTTCCGAACCCACCGACAACCATCTCTGCAAACACAAGAACCGTAAGTATTGATTCTAAAAAAAATCAAACGTGTGCAAAGAGAGCAATTTAATAGTGACAATAAAAAAAAATTATAGCAGTAGTTACATAATTATGGCAAATACTAAATACAATGTTGATATTCTTTGTTCTTTGAATGTAATTAGTACTAGAATAATGCCGCTAGGAGCGCTCTTGTAGCTACTAAGGAGATCGCAAACATGAATAAAATGGAAATACTTGCTATTCTATCCATAGGATTCAGCGCTTACACTGTAGAAGTAGTTGATAATGTAAAAATAATATTTAATAATTTAATAATATTTAATTTACAGTTAAACCACGTATTGAGAGGTCAACTCTCAAGTCGGTGATCATTAAGGCGGGTCGCACTCACAAGTGGTCTGTCGACGTGATTGGAGAGCCGACACCAGAGTGCACATGGTATGTAAAAATTTATGTCTGATAAAATTGTATATATTGTATATCTGAGTATATACATAAAAGTAATATTTATTTAGAATTTCTATCTTCTCATTAAACTTAACTTAACAAGTGTTATGTTTGTTGTTAAAAATTTAAGTAGTTAATAATAAACGCGCTATTGGGAAAGATAATTAAATTTAATTCTACACATTCATTAATTTGATCAAACACTAAATAAAAGTTTTTTTTTCAAAATTTATCTTGAATAGGAATGTTTAAGGTTATTGCCTTTTCATAACTTTAAAGTAGGAAATCAAGGCATAATATTACTGTTTCGCATTAGTTTTCTTTTTTTTAGAATTACGAATAGTAAGTAATTTAATACTTGTATTATTTCTTCTTTATAAAATACTTTTTTCCTTTAACTTTATTTCTCCTACGATATCTGCGTATGTTTTTTACCTAGCCCTGTTCTTAGCTAAGGTAGAGTCGGTAACAATTTGACATCGATCCTCAAATGTCTATGCCATATTTTTATAATTTCCTTGTTTTATATTTATTTTATATTTTAAGTTGCTAAATAATTGAACCATATTATGTGAAAATAAAACATCTTTAATTAAAACAACATATTTAAAAATCAAGTGCATACTTGCTACTTCGGCCTCCTCAGTTTAAGCTTTTGCGTTAGTAGCGTCATCTATGTCATGACCGCTAAAATTAGGGTGCTTGAGCCCGTGGTTTGGTACTGTGTCTTTATAGATTCTCTTGTTTACGTTGATACATGTATGAGAAGTTTTGAATAACTAAATCGTCTAACATATCATATTACTATGCGCAAATATCTTCTTTAATTCAATAATATTATAATATTATGTTACATCAGTGCTAAGCTCACTGAGTACACAGTTCTCAACTCAACAAATAGCAGACTGCTATGAACCTTCTTACGTCTTTTCACTTCAGTTTGTTTTGATTAGTAGCGCCATCTATGTAGCAACCTATAAAGCTGGCTCGCTTGGCCCTACGTGAAAGTGTGCAGTGTCTCCGCCAGATGCCACTCTCACCAAAATCTCGATTTCTACATCGCGCTATCGAAAACGCAGAATGAATAATGACTACCCCAAGCTGAGTTAAAGAATTCATACTTACCTGGCGTAGGGGATACCGTGATCAAGAAGGCGGTTCCCCCAGAGCGAGGCCTTTCCATTGCACTGCGGTTGGGTTGACCTCTGCGATTATCCCTAATGCGGATAACTCGGACGCGTAATTTTTGGTAGTGGGGACTGCGTACGCGCCGTCCCCTTTATAAATTCATATGAAATTCGTGCCGTCAGGTTAGTGCATTTATGAAGTAAAAAATATTAGTATAACTCTTCTGGAATATTGAAAACGTCACACGACAGAAAGGGACAGCGAAACTTGATTAGTTAAACGTTGCTTAAATATTTTTATGAAAAAGGGGGTTAATCTTTACTGCTTTGATTTTTTTATTATTATCATTACAATTTAACATAGACCAATTACTTTAATTTTACTAAACAGCGTATAACTTTTATCTGAACCAAACATATTTTATTAAACGTTTTTACGGCCCAGAGTTTAGTGTATTCGGTTTAAAAACAGACGGACAGACATCGAAATCTTAGTGATAGGGTCCCGTGTTTACCCTGTGGGTACGGAATTCTAAGAATCTAGTACCGGGACAATGTTGAGATTCATCGTGCTTCATGATGTAATTATTTGAAATCTTGCATTTGCGTCCATTCCAACGAGTTACATCGAGATTTTTAATTCCTTACTCCAGACAAAACTCTTTCGTTCCTCAACTTTATTTCTCCCCAGGTCATGGCGTGAGAACATCAAGTTGGTGTCGACGGAGCGCATCAAGATAGAGAACGTTCCGTACCACACCGACTTCACCATCACCAACGCGGTGCGTCGTGACACCGGCAAGTACACGTTGCGGGCTGAGAACTGCAACGGCTTCGATGAGGAGACCGTGGAGCTGACCGTGCTGAGCAAGCCTAGCGCGCCGCAAGGTATATTATTTCCTTATAATACTATCAGAGAAGTTCATACAGGGACAGATTGATCGAAGCAAGCTGGTCGGGTTATGTGCTGCAATAGGGAATATGCGTGTAAAATAAAATTTATTGATATGATTATTATGATAGTGGGCCTAAAGATATACAGAATCACAGAAAATATCCGAATTCTGTTGAGAAATAAGTAAGATATTAGCGATGTTAGTCTTCTACCCATCTCTTTCTCTTAAAATGTAATGTATGAACTTTGTATGCAGCTTATGGAATTTGACGTCACAATTAATATCGGATCTCTCTTTCTAACTGACTACTTTAAAGGCTTGTAACTTTGTTGTTTTCAATTTTATTAAAAAAACTGATTGGACTACATCGTTTTTGAATAACGTAAGATTTATTTAATTAAATAATAAAAAACCATGCATATTCCCTACTATCGTCAGATCGCGACATTGTTATTAACAGATTTCGACTTAATGACGTAGGTCGTCAACTGGCTTTCTTTCAATGTCTCCGATTGTACTGGTGAACACTGTCGGAATAGAAATTATTAGGGCAGTAGAATTAGTGACTGAAAAAAAAGACACACTAGCGAGGTATACGTTGCAGAAAATCAAATCACCAGATGCAGCGATTTTATCGCCCATAGACACTTGCAACATCAGAAGTTGCAAGTGCGTCTCATATGTCTGGTTTACACGTATTAAGTGGATAAGTAAGCAACTAAATTTTAAATTATTAACTGCATGTAAACACAAAATTTTGTAGCAGGTTGCAAGTTAAATAACTTCAAATTTAGTTACCTACTTATCTACTTAATACGTGTAAACAAGACATTAGAAGAGGACTGACTAAACCGGCGTCAAAATTATAAACTACCTTACTGCTTAGGTTGAGCATTATAACTTATGGTACCTAACATCATAATTTTTTTATCAGGCCCGTTGGAAGTCAGCGACATCCACGCCGAGGGCTGCAAGGTGAAGTGGGAGAAGCCGGAGGACGATGGTGGTAGCCCCATCAAGGAGTATGAGCTCGAGAAAATGGACCTGGCGACCGGCAAATGGGTCAGAGTTGGCAGGTTGGTGAATTGAGATTTTAGTTATTTGAGCTGCTTGGGGTAATTGAAGACATAATTGGAAGAATCGGGTAACTTACATTAAAAAATCTCCCGGATTTGAAAGACTCCCTAAGATCACCATTCTTTATGTGGCGAAAATTAAAAAAACTCCCGGATTTTTGCGTAAATGGACACTTTAGGACCAGAAAAATGATTTGAAATTAAAAAATGTGGAATTGATGTATAGCTACATAGGTAATTTACAAGATTTGTTGTAATTTCATAGGAAAAAGTTAGTATTTTCGCGAAAGTTGTAAAATTTTAGCTACGGGCTTCTTTCACTTATGTCTTCATTTCAAAATTGGTAAATTGGTAATGATGTCACCTCTTCTCAATTACCGGTGACGTCATCACAATTTTCAATTATAACGCGACTTTCACGACTAAATATAGTGATTTTGAAAATATTCAATGCTCCTGGGTCTCGGATGTGTATTAAATATGTGTATAATAAAATAATAAACATTTAAATATGTGTATAGTATAAAAAGTATTAAATATGCTTCCGTTGTCCGGTACCTAGGTAACACAAGTCCCTCTTGGTAAGGTACTTAGCACGGGGCCAGACTGACGTGGTGTGAAGCGTCCATAGATATTATTATTATTAAAATAGGGTGACTTTAGTTGAGTACTAAACTCTTACCTGGGTTGCACGATACACGATATCCGATTTTCTTATCAGAGACTCCCGGCCGAACGCACACTGTCCCTATAGTTTGACCAGGGGACCTAAAAAGGTCGTAATAGCAATATTACAAAGGAATTGCTCTACAATTCATTTTAATACATTTTGTTAAAGAATCTAATAATTTTAATAAAATAGTTACTGCAAAATCAATTTAGATTGATGATGAAATCATTGTTTTGCTAAATTATTACTTTTTTTTACAAGAAAACTTAAAAAATGAATTGCTGTTAGCAATATTGCAAAGTGTTGTCCGAAATTTGCTTTTTGTATGTTATTTGACAGCCTTAGTCCTTAGTTTGAGGCTGGGCTTAGTTGAATATCCACTTATCCCGTAACCTCCTCACCAGAGTGGCCGGCGACAAGAAGCCCCTGGAGATGGAGGTGACAGGTCTGGAGCCGGGACACCAGTACAAGTTCCGTGTGACTGCCGTCAACGACGAGGGTGACTCCGAGCCGCTTGAGACAGAGAAACCGATACTCGCCAAGAATCCGTTCGGTAAGATGACTGACAATATTCTACATACTGGTATACTTCCATACTATCCATATCCATACTTGTATACTTAATATTATAAATGGGAAAGTGTATCTGTCTGTCACATCTTCGCGTCTAGGGAATACAATCTCGAGATCTCGGCCATTACACAAGATTAATCTCAGGGGGGGGGGAGGCGAGATCTCGTGAGATTTACGCGATAATCGAGCATAAAAACGGATCTCATAAACATATTTAATTTTATTTAATTGATGATAATATCTCAGTTTAGTAGTCGGCTTCAACTCAAGTGAGATAAAAAGTTAAATTTTTTGACATCCCGTTTTTTTTTGTTTATTATAAGAGAACAGTTTTAATGCTAAAAATCTATTTGTTATTAGAAGGGATTAAAGAAGACTGGTTTCATTTTGTATTTATTATTTGATAGATACGTACGTCAAAGTTTATTTCTTAAAAGTTTGTTAAAAAATTAAAATTGCAGGCATACCTCAAACAATGTTTAATGAAAAAAAAAGTTTATCTTACAATGCCTTTTCTTTATTTTTCTAATTGCTATAATATAGTAATAATTTGAAAAAAAAAAACACAAAACTACCAATCGCGAGATCTCGAAATAAACGAGATCTCGCGAGATTCGCATTCCCTATTCGCGCCCTAACCGCGAAAGCGGTTTTACTGAAAGTTGGACGGAGATTCTTCGAATACTAGTGAAGGACATAGGATACTTTTATCCCGAAAAAATTTAACGGTTGCCCGCAACAAACTAATTTTGACGAGATAGAGTTGCTGGCATCAAGTAGTATATATCGCCATTCTTAAAAGTAGAAAATTTAATTTAAAAAAGCAAAGTACGATTTGTTTAATATATCGTTTCTCTGCAGACAAAGCGGACAAGCCCGGTAACGTGGAAGTGGCGGATCACGACAACCAGAGCGCCGAGATCAAGTGGGACCCGCCCAAGAACGATGGCGGGGCGCCCATTCAGAAGTACATCATACAGAAGAGGCCCAAGGGTGGCGACTGGGAGAACGCCGCAGAGGTAAGACCAATAGTTTTTTTTATTATTCCATACCACTGTTTTTTATTATTCCATATCACTGTTTTTTATTATCCCATATCACTGTTTTTTTTATTATAGTTGAATCGCCATAACTTGCGACGAAACTTCATATTATAAAATGCTTCGATAAAATATTATAAAGATTTACAGTTGCCGTCTAAAAAGTGGCACCGGTGACCGCGTTTTTTTTGGCTCCTCGCTCCCAGGCCACGATTTTAACTTTTGTACGATTGTGAGCCTTAATTCAATAAGTTTAGTTTTGTTTATTTTTCAATACACTTGATTTTTAATTTAAATTGTTTTGTTTTAGATAGTCTTATTATTTTATTTAATTTTGAAGGGATGAGTGCAACTTATTCATATTTGATCGTATGTTGATTCATATCTGACCATGATAGCTAATCTGAATGTTGCAAAGTCATCGTCGCATGCCTTAAGGATTTGAAAATCACAGCACCGTTTTTATTAGTTGAATAATTATCATAAAACTTAGAAAATGGGACTTAACACGACCTTATGGCCTGTTTCACCACTTTCAGTTAGTCTATCCACAACTTTATTTGACAGATGTATGTAGAATCTCTCAAAAAAGTTGGGGATAGCTTAACAGAAATTCCAGTAAGCGGTGATACTACTAGTATAACTAGTAGTAATGCATATTTTTTCACGACATAACGGGCGTGGTGCGACCACGACCGCGGTCACGTGGAGGATTGCGTCAAGTCCCGTTTCGTAAGTTTTGATTATAATACAACACAAAAGTTTAAAAATTCAACTCAACAACAACGAAATCCTTCCTACAACACAAAAGTTTAAAAATTCAACTCAACAACAACGAAATCCTTTATCAGGTGCCCGGCAACGCCACCTCCGGCAAAGTGGAGGGTCTCCCCGAAGGGGGCGAGTTTGAGTTCCGCGTGATCGCCGTCAACAAGGCCGGCCCCTCTGACGCCTCCGACCCCACCAAGATGACCACCATCAGGCATAAAGCATGTAAGTATAGCTGTTGAGGTCGCGTCTCAATGTAGATTGTTGTTATAATGTAGGCAAATTTAACAGTATTGTGGTTGATTCATCTTCTGAAAATGCGAAAATATTATTTGAAATTGTTGATAGATCTCTTAAACATCTCACGGATGTTTGAGGGATGTATCAGCAATATTATTGTATTTATATACTTGTTGTTTATTAATTTGTTGATTTCTAATTTATAAAT
>JAOTAV010000016.1:928201-951969 GCA_026546445.1 Cyclargus thomasi | reverse complement strand
ATATCTTACTTATTTCTCAACAGAATTCAGAGATTTTTTGTGATTCTGTATATCTTTAGGCCCACTATTATAATAATGTGCATTCAATAAATTTTGTTTTACACGCATATTCCCTATAGATCTATTTTATGTAGGGCCGGCGTTATCCGTAACAGCGACCTAAGTGAGATACCTTCAGCGCTCCCTGACTTATACAAAAAAGCGGATAGGTGCCCCTTTGTATGGCGTGCGGCACCACATTTTACTCGGTACCTCAGCTCTAACGACGCATATGTCTAAATGGGTCCCAATGGAGTTGCCTAATATCATCGTAATAATTATAGGCGATCTGTTTGTGGAGCTCAAAAAAAATGGTATCTTAGTTCACACTGCACATAGAAAACAAATTACTTTTATTAATATAAATTCCTGATTGTTCGTAGGTATCTGTTCCTACTACAAATAGGTTTCCACTTTTAAAATTTAGTCATATACACACAATAAATGTTGGATCTTCTTTTTCACTCCTTTTCTAGATCTCAGATGTACACAAGGACGGCGCGACCCTCAAATGGAAGAGGCCGAAGGACGACGGTGGTGCGCCCATCGAGTACTACCAAGTGGACAAGCTTGACACCGAGACCGGATGCTGGGTTCCGTGCGCTCGATCTGAGGAGCCTAGTAAGTTAAAAATATATTTTTTAAAGTTTGATGGTCGCTCTACATTAGTGGCGTGAATTCACGTCACGAATTCTCGCCACAAGTTGTACCCTCCACATTGAAAGTGCGGTAACTCCGTGATAACTCCTCCCATATTCATGCTCACTTGTTAACGATGGTTCGCGGCACTAATCTGGAGCGGCCATAAAGAATACGCAACAAAAAAATGTTGGAAAACCAAGAGACGACGAATTAAGGAAGTTATAAGTCCGAACTATCTATCAGGTCACATTTTACAAAACGGCGTGTTTAGTACCAACTTTATCAACGCAGTTCACGCCACAATTTTTGTTTGGTGTAAACAATATTTATAATTAAAAAATATAAATAAAGATTTTGTAAAAAGTGTGTATCGTATACATGACGATGGTGACCTTAGTTTAAATTTTTTAAACACTTACGCAAAACTATCCGCATGGTCTTGTAATTCCGCATTAAAAGGTAATGGTAATCCTTATTTCCAGAATGTGACGTAACCGGGTTGACTCCGGGCAAGGAGTACAGGTTCCGCGTATCCGCCGTCAACTCCGAGGGCGAGTCCGAGCCGCTCGTGTCCGAGACCAGCATCGTCGCCAAGAATCCCTTCGACGAACCTGGTTAGTGAATAAACACCCAAACAACCTCTCACTCCAATGCATATACCGTTCTGTCGTGTGTAAAAATGTAACGTACATCTTTAAAAAACGTAATATAATCATGGTCGTAAATTTTTGAAAATTAAAGCAGTTACATTATACGTGCAAGGACTTATCTGAGACGGTCAGCGCTTGTATATTCACTTCAGTTAGTAAAGGCTTTTAAACAAAAAATACATGAGAAAAACAAAATGATTTTGCGAATTCTAATTATTATACAATCCTTCTCATAACAGGTGCACCAGGTACACCATCGGTCACCGACTGGGACAAGGATCACGTCGACCTCAAATGGACTCCACCACGTGAGGACGGTGGTGCCCCCATCGAGGGTTACATCGTGGAGAAGAAGGATAAGTTCGGAAACTGGGAGAAGGCGCTCGAGGTGCCGGCTGACAAGACGACATGCACCGTGCCTGACCTCATCGAGGGACAGACTTATGAGTTCCGGTACGAAAGACAATGATAATTTACAATAATGGATGCGCGAAAGTACATTTTCTGTACATGCTTAGGATCCTCCAGGAAATCCACAGTTCAAAGTTATGATTAGCTTACGTCCGAAAATTAACTTACAAGTTTTTTTCTTAAAGTTTTTTTCTCAAGTCAACCAATATTTGAGAAATAAGCTTTTTGACGCAAGATGCCGAAACAAATGTTACAGACTATTAATAAATAAAATTACATATTTTGTATTCGAATGCCGACGTCACTGTAACTCAGGGATAAAATATGAAAATAACGTTTTACTTTTCTGATATCAGTTAAGAATATTACTAAAGCTTGTTGTACAGCTTGTAAATTAAGTGTGACATTTTTTTTATTTCAATGATCTTTTGCAGCGTGAGGGCGGTTAACAAGGCTGGTCCTGGCGAGCCGAGTGACAGCACACACCCGATCGTCGCCAAACCCAGGAATATGGCACCGAAGATCGACAGAACAAACCTTATCGATATCAAGATCAAGGTTGGAATGAAATTCGGATTCGATGTTAAGGTAAGGATCATCTTTTAGAAGTCATTAATGTGGTTGCCTCTTACAAATTTGTAACCAATTATCGTATAAATTAACAGGTTTCTGGTGAGCCAATGCCCGAAACCAAATGGTATTTGGGTAAGAAGGAAGTCAAGTCTGGTGGCGAGATGAAAGTGCAACACACAGACTACAATACCAAACTAAATTGCAAGGCCGCTACTCGCGCTGACAGCGGTAGATACACTATTACAGCTGAAAACAGCAACGGCAAGGACGTGGCTGAAGTGGAAGTCATCGTTCTAAGTGCACCAAGCCCACCTGGAGGACCATTAAAGGTACTTGCAATACGTATTCTTCTGTATGTTCAATTGGACTTAACAGAATTGACATGCTATAAAATCACATCAAAGAACTATTGTTCCAAAAAATGCACAGCAATGATGAATTGGTACTCAATTGATAACGTTTCCTTGGATTAATTTGTCAGTAAAATTAATAACGTTTATATGTAGGTCTCGGATGTGCACGCGAACGGTGCGAAACTCTCGTGGAACCCACCTGCCGACGACGGTGGCCAACCAATAGAGAAATACATCGTCGAACGTATGGATGAGGCTACTGGCCGCTGGGTTACCGCTGGCGAAACTGACGGACCACAGACGCAACTCGCGGTCGACGGCCTACAGCCTGGTCACAAATACAAGTTCCGAGTCAGGGCTGTCAACAGGTATATTTAAAAAACGTTAATACACAATCTTTTTACTTATGATAAAGTTTTTAGATTAATTTCTTTTAAGTATATGGTCTGAAAAAATACGTATAATTCCAGTACAAATATTTGGTTATTTACTTGACAGTATTTATTATTCTCACATTTTTCTAAAAATATTGTGAATATGTTCCTTACTAAAAGTTTTTGTTCTTTCAGACAAGGGAAATCCGATCCGCTCACGACTCCACATGCAACGGAAGCGAAGAATCCATTCGATGTTGCTGGCAAGCCTGGCACTCCGAAGATCAAGGACTTCGACCGTGATTTCGTGGAGTTGGAATGGACCAGACCCAGTACAGACGGTGGAGCACCCATTACTGGATACGTCATCGAGAAGAAAGATCGCTTTGCTCCCGACTGGGAGGAATGCGCACAGGTAAATATTTTTCTTATTTACTGTTACTCTCTTAAAATAGTTTTTATAAAATCCATTGAATTTATCGTGTTCTAAACATTTATTTTATTTTACAGATTGAAGGTGACGTTACAACTGGAAAAGTTCCTGATCTCATTGAAGGCAACACTTACGAGTTCCGTGTCCGTGCCGTGAATAAGGCAGGCAAGGGAGAACCAAGCGATGGCACAGCACCACATGTTGCAAGACCTAAGAACTTGGCTCCTAAGATCGACAGGAACTTTATGTTCGATATCAAAATCAAGGTTGGACAAAACTTCGAGCTCGATGTGCCAGTTATTGGTGAGCCAACACCAACCAAGGAATGGCATCATGGTGATAACTTTGTTATTAACACCGACAGAATTAAAGTGATTAATGATGATCACACATCTAAAATCAGAGTTATTGATGCTAAACGGTCAGACACTGGCAACTACACATTGAAAGCAAAGAATATTAATGGAACAGACTCGGCAACAGTGAAAATCTTAGTTATGGATGTGCCATTACCTCCAGAAGGTCCGTTGAGAGCAGAAGACATCACTAAATCCGGATGTACGCTAAGATGGAGGCCACCTAAGGACGACGGTGGTTGCGAAATCACTCATTACGTGGTTGAAAAAATGGACCAAGATAACTTGCGCTGGATTCCAGCTGGAGAAGTACAGGGCTGTCATATGAGAGTTGATCACCTTATTGAAGGTCACGACTACAACTTCCGTGTCCGTGCAGTAAACAGACAAGGTGAATCCCAGAATCTCGTCGGAACGGAGCCTATTACTGCTAAAGACCCATATGGTACACCAGACAAACCGGGTACACCAGTAGTCAAGGATTGGGACAAAGACCACATGGATATTGAATGGGTTCCACCAAAGAAGGATGGTGGGTCGCCTATTACTGGATATATCGTTGAAGTTAGGAAACGTTATGGACCATGGGAACTTGCTGCGACTGTACCTGGAAAACAGACAACAGCCACTATCCCTGGATTACAAGAAGGTGAAGAGTACGAATTTAGAGTAATAGCTGTAAACAAGGCTGGTAATGGAGAACCTAGTGATGCCTCTACACCACAAGTGGCAAAGGCCAGATTCTGTGCACCTTACTTTGACAAACTTCTCCTTGCTGATAAAACTGTTAAAGCAGGACAGAGGATCCAATATGAGATCCCAATAGAGGCCTCACCAAAACCAACTGTCGAATGGCAGATCAATGGAAAACTTGTACATCCATCGGATAGAATCGACGTACAGATTCTTCATAACAGAGTTATTTTAGACATTCCATTCTCAGTTCGTTCTGATGGTGGTGTTTACAAATTGACTATTAAGAACGACTTGGGAGTTTGTTCTGCAACTGCTCAAGTTACTGTTTTAGACAAACCATCAAGGCCAGAAAAGCCTCTTGTTGTTTCCGATGTTACAAAAGATTCATGTTCCCTATCATGGAAGGTACCACTTGACGACGGAGGATCTCCCATTCTTCACTACGTTATTGAGAAGATGGATTTGTCTCGTGGCACCTGGTCAGATGCTGGTATGAGTACATTCCTGTCCCATCAAGTCACAAAACTTATTCATATGAAGGAGTATCTGTTCAGAGTCAGCGCAGTTAATGCAATTGGCCAGTCTGAACCATTAGAATTAGATCGTGCTATTGTTGCCAAGAATGAATATGACAACCCAACGCCACCAGGTAAACCACAAGCAACAGATTGGAGTAAGAACCATGTTGACTTAGAATGGACCCCACCAAAATCAGACGGCGGAGCACCAATCACTGGATATATTGTGCAAAAGAAGGAAAAAGGCAGCCCATATTGGGTCAATGCTGCTCATGTACCTCCAAATAAGACTAAAGCTACAGTACCTGATCTTACCGAAGGTCAAGACTATGAGTTCCGTATCATTGCTGTAAACCAAGCTGGACAGTCTGAACCCAGTGAGCCATCTGACGTTATTACAGCTAAAGACAGATTTGTGGCGCCTAAGATTCTTACTCCTCTTAATGAGATCCGCATCAAAGCCGGACTTATCTTCCACATTGATGTCAACTTCATTGGCGAACCTATTCCAGAAGTTAAATGGACTTGTAACGGTAAGGAAGTTGTAACAAATGAAAGAACTACCGTTACATCTGTTGGTCACCACACTATTGTTCATACGGTTAACTGCAAGAGGTCAGATGCTGGTAAATATCATCTCTCGCTAAAGAACGATTCCGGTTCAGATGAGGGCAGCTTTGAACTTATTGTGCTGGATGTTCCTGGACCACCACAGCCACTATTCGAATATGAGGAAATCACTGCGCAGTCAGTCACATTATCCTGGAAACCACCGAAAGACAACGGTGGTAGTGAACTTACTGCTTACGTTATCGAAAAGCGTGACTTGACACATGGTGGTGGTTGGGTTCCAGCCGTCACATACATCAATCCCAAATACAATCATGCGACCGTACCTCGTCTTAGTGAGGGCACCAAGTATGAATTCAGGGTGTTTGCAGAAAATTTGCAGGGTCGCTCAGAGCCTTTAGTAACAGATAGGGCTATTGTTGCCAAAAATCAATACACTGTACCTGGTAAACCTGGAAAACCAGAGCTTCTATCTGCTGACAAAGATCACATCAAAATTAGATGGTCTCCACCTATTTCAAACGGTGGCTCTAATATTCTTGGCTACGATGTTGAAAGACGAGACAAAGCTACAGGTCGCTGGATTAAACTTAATAGAGATCCAGTCAGAAATAGTGAATACAATGATGACAGAGTACAGGAAGGACATCAATATGAATACCGAGTATCGGCAGTTAACGCTGCCGGAGCTGGTCAACCATCTGATGAATCCAATGTATTTATTGCAAGACCAATGAAGGAGAAGCCTAAACTATACCTAGACCACTTAATAGGACGCAAGATCAAGGTCAGGGCTGGTGAACCAATAAACATTAACATTCCAATAACTGGAGCACCAACGCCTACAATATCATGGACCAAGGGATCTATTCCAATCGTTCCTTCACATAGAATATCTTCTGAAACGAAAGCGGAAGAAACTAAATTAAGTATTGAAAAGTCAACAAGGGACGACGCTGGGAAGTACACTATATCGGCTTCGAATGAATATGGAAAAGATTCTGCAGATATTGAAGTTATTGTAGTTGATAAACCTGGAATACCTAAAGGTCCTCTTGTTTGCACTCCAGTCACACACGATGTCATAAGTCTTTCATGGCAGCCACCTACTGATGATGGTGGTAGTGAAATCACTGGCTATGTGGTTGAGGTTGCTGAATTTGGAGTTAATGATTGGCGTACTGTTGCTGGGTTCTGTCCTAAGTGCTCATATAATGTTAAGAATCTTACTGAGGGTAAGAAATATGTGTTTAGAGTACGAGCTGAAAACTTATATGGCGTTTCAGAGCCACTGGAAAGCAAGTCTATTGTAGCTAAATCACCATTCGATCCACCAGACGCGCCCGATACACCTAAAATCACTGGATACAGTTCAAATAGCTGTTCTCTCGAATGGCAGCCACCAGCAAACTGTGGTGGTAAGCCAATTACTGGTTATTATGTTGAGAAGAGAGAACGTGGTGGTGAATGGGTAAAGGTTAACAATTATCCAACACCGAACACATGCTATACAGTACAAGATTTAAGAGAAGGCAATCGCTACGAATTCCGTGTTATTGCAGTCAATGAAGCAGGTCCGGGTAAGCCAAGCAAGCCCACCGAACCAATTACAGCTGAGACACAAAGACTTAAGCCCAGCTCACCCGAAGCACCTAAACCGGACAGAGTTACAAAAGATTCTGTTACATTGTCTTGGAGGCCGCCTAAGAGCGACGGTGGATCTAAGATCAAGGGCTACATTATTCAACAAAAGGGTAAGGGTGATAAGGATTGGAAGGACGTTAATGATGTCCCAGTACCAAATCTCGTTCACACCGTACCTAAACTTAAGGAAGGTGAAGAATACCAATTCAGAGTCATCGCTGTTAACGATGTTGGCAGATCTGAACCAAGCAAACCAACTGGTGACATAAAGATTGGTGAACAGCCAAATAAACCTTGCATGGATCTTGGAGGAGTTCGAGACATCACAGTAAGAGCAGGAGAAGACTTTTCGATACACGTACCTTATACTGGCTTCCCTCAACCAACAGCATCTTGGTTTGCCGATGATAATCTTCTGGATGTCGATGGCGATTCCAGAATACACCAAAAGATTACACCAGAGTCTGCTTCTTTGGTCGTCAAGAATGCCAAGAGGTCAGATGGTGGTCAATATAGATTACAACTACGTAATCCATCTGGTTACGATACAGCAACTATCAACGTTCGTGTACTCGATAGACCTGGAAAACCAGAGAACTTGCGCGCCGACGAATTTGAAGGCGAAGCTCTTACACTCTACTGGAATCCGCCAAAAGACAATGGTGGTGGAGAAATTACAAACTATGTTGTTGAAAAACGAGAAGCTCGTGCTCCTACTTGGACCAAGGTGTCTGGCTATGTCACAACGCCGTTCTTACGCGTAAAGAACTTGTCCGTTGGCAAGAGTTACGAGTTCAGAGTAATGGCCGAAAATCAATATGGTCAATCGGAACCAGCTCAGACAACTGAGCCGATCAGAGCAAGACATCCCTTCGACCCTCCGGGTGCGCCAGGCGTTCCACGCTCTGTCGAAACTACGGAATCGTCGATCACTGTTACATGGTCGAAACCACGTCATGATGGCGGTTCACCTATCACAGGTTATATTCTAGAGAAAAGACTGATCACTGAAGATAAGTGGACAAAGGCGTCACACGCACACATTCCAGATACATCCTACAAAGTGACGGGTCTAATTGAGAACCATGAATATGAATTCCGTGTGTCCGCTGTCAACGCAGCGGGACAGGGACCGTGGTCACAGAGCTCAGACGCAATCAGGGCATGCGCACCACCTAATGCGCCCCGCATCACAAGTGATCTCAGTCTTAGAGACATTACAGTTATTGCTGGAGAAGAAATCAAGATTACAGTACCCTTCACTGGAAACCCAATACCAAAGGTAAACATAACTTAATACTTTATTAATACTTACAAAAATAAATTAATACTTTATATATAAAAAAAAAATTATAAAGTATTAATTTATTTTTGTAACTTGATTTTCTACATTATATCATATTTTACAGGTTTCATGGATGGTTAACAATGAAGAGGTCTTCCCTGATCACAGGATTCGTTTCGTTACATCTGAAATTAATACAGTTTTCCATAACTCTTCTGCTAAACGTTCTGACACCGGTTCATACACTGTACAGCTTATCAATAGCGAAGGCTCTGACAGCGGTACTTGCAGAGTAAGTTTATTGTTTAGTTATATTTTTTTCATCAACCCTTTTTTTATATTTGTTACAAAACTTTTGCATATGGGTGACATAAACTAATGTTTTTTTTAGGTGTTGGTTGTAGACAGACCTTCACCACCAGTTGGACCACTGGATGCCTCAGATATCACACCAGACACATGCACGTTGTCGTGGAAACCGCCACTTGATGACGGTGGATCTCCAATTACAAATTACATCGTCGAGAAAATGGACAACGTTGGAGTAAGTAGAGATTTATTGTTTTTCAGTATGTCAATTTCATAATAAAATTAAAATTAAGGATAGAAATAATATTTTTTTTGTCATTTAAGGTATGGTCAAAGATTTCTTCGTTTGTGCGCAACTGCCACTACAACGTCATGGGTCTAGAACCCAACCGTAAATACACATTCCGCGTCCGAGCTGAGAACCAATATGGAGTTTCTGAACCACTGGCTATGGATGACTATATTACAGCTAAGGTAATATCCATCAATTTATTTCTTTTAATTGTATAAAAGTTGTCTTCTTGAAATGATTCGTCTTCATAAAATATTTTTACTTACACAAATTATATTTTTACATTAACCATCATTTATATCTTACTCTTCATCTTTAATTTAAATATCATTATGATTATCATTCTGTAGTCAGTCATCATCATTACTATTTTCCTTCCTTCTTTCAGTTCCCATTCACGGTGCCGGACCCACCTGGCCCTCCACGTGTGACGGACTGGGACGGCTCATCAGCCACTGTGATCTGGGACCGCCCGAGATCAGACGGCGGCGCCCGCATCCAAGGCTATAAGGTTGAGTTTAGAGACGTCGCCGACGGTATCTGGAATAGTGCCGACTACCTCGTCAAAGACTGCAATTATCAGGTAAATTTCGTTATTTACTTTTAAACTTGGTATATTTGTATCATTTTAGGCTATATTTGTGATATGTATATAGATTTGTAGTGTATTTTTAATAATACAATATATTACACAAACTGTAAGGTAGTAAGCTCGAGAACAGTTAAAGCGATTTCCTAAAACTTTGTGTTTTATGACGTTTTTGACATGTTCCAGGCATACAACTTGGAGCCGGGCCACACGTACGAGTTCCGCGTACGCGCAAAGAACGCGGCCGGCTTCAGTACGTACTCGCGCAACTCCGCGCCGTTCACGGTACGTGGACGCGCGGGCCCGCCGTCCGCGCCGCGCTCGCCGCGCGTGTTGCGTGTAGGACGCAACTACGTCGACGTTGCTTGGGACGCGCCGGAACGTGACGGAGGTAAACACGCGCCTAATTTTTACTATATTTTTAAAGGTAACAACTACAACCATCTATACTTCAATATTTAAATTATAAGTACCGTCTGTCTATCTTTTACGTTTTCACGCACAAACTGCTGCACCATTGTTGCTGAAATTTAGTATGGAGATATTTATCATAGTCTCATCGGAACGGAGGTTCGGCCGCGTAATTTTGGCTCTTATCATGTGTCATATCAACTGAATGCGTCGAAACCTAAGTTCCGCCTAGTAGTGATACGCTTAGACAACATGATATGAGAACTCATTGATTTTAACATTCGTCTAGGCTCCCGTATAACCGGCTACATCATCGAGCGACGAGAGTTGAGCAGCTCTGTGTGGGTGAAGTGTAATGACTACAACGTCATGGACACGAGCTTTACAGCGCTCAACCTCAGCGAGAAGGCGGACTTCGAGTTCCGCATCATCGCTGTCAACTCTGCCGGTAGGTGGATCTTACATCCTCAAGTGAAATCATGAGTAGAAGAAACGGGTAACTTTAAAAACTCCCATTTTTTACATAAAAGGAGAATTTGGAAAAGTAAAATATTTGAAATAAGAAAAACATATTCCTATGTATTATTAGATACTTTAGCTAGCTGCTAGAAGGAGAAAGATATTCTAATGATGTAAAATACTACCCGCTTCTTCCATTCATCTATTCTGATATGTTGGTAGTATGTTAACATATAAAGTTCCAACCCTAATTATCTAAAAGGTTATCATACCAATAAATACCTATTTTCATTACTTGCAATTACTTACGTATTTAAAACAATTATCGTTTGTTAAATTAGCTTTAACACATTGCTATTTTCCATATTTTTGGTAAAAGTTGGACCCGTTAGAGTTTCTTACACAGATTCTTCTCGTTAGGTCAATTCCTGGTGGTAGGCACCGTAGTCTCGACGTTCAGAAAGTGTACTTTAAGTACTGATTTTCAATAAAAAGATTTTGATTTTTACTAAAAAGAAATGTTTTGATGCCACCCTGGCTGTGTACATTACTCATACGAGTACATTATAACGTATTATGAAGACAATAATATTTTGTGTAACTGAGTCAGTCGACACTAGACACATTACGTAGCATATTGCTTTATTCTCCTCCAAAAGATATATATGATTATCAATTCACGAAATTACAGGCAAATCGGAGCCATCTATGTGCACAACGCCAGTACGCACCGGCGAGGAAGTAGGAGGCACACGACCGGAATGGCTGAAACAGCTGCCAATACACGTGACAGCACCATTGGGACGACCAGCGGTGTTGGAGTGTGTGGCATCAGGCAACCCAGTGCCGACCGGTCGCTGGTTGCGCAACGGCCGCGAGGTCACCCTGGGAACCAGGTTCATCGCGGAATCACGAGAGGGTACACTAAGACTGAATATCACGGAGACTACGGACGCCGACGAGGGCGACTACACCTGCGAGGCTAGCAACAGCCTGGGACACATCACGACCACGACGCATCTGAAGATCGGAAGTGAGTAACCAATTCAGTCATTTATGTTTAGCGACAAACCATATAGTACGTCACACCTTTAGAGAAGGAAAGAGGTCGACGAATTGTAGTTTTGTGACGTCACATCTCAAATTTATTCTATTTATTCTCGAAATTTGAAAAATTGGACTGTTTACAATTTTTTTATGTGTAACTTGTTGATGTTATATAAAGGGCTTATTGTTTTGACGTCACAACGTCGTAAAAACGTTATGAGGGTTTTATAAATGTGACCATCTATGGCAAGGAGGGAGGAGAAGGCGTCAAAAAATCATGAAATATGTGTGACTTACTTCACGGGTATTATATTGTTAGGAAGAAAAGCTAAATAATAATCTAGTATTTATTTCAAAATAACTTAATTAGCGAATTAATTTATTAAAATATATATTTATTCCTTTTTTTGTCAATACAATTAAAAATATTTTCCGATATTCTTTTTTTTTTAAGATGTGGAAGTCGCCTCTTTGGCGTAGGCCTCCCCCAGTCTTCTTCAAGTATCTCTATCTCTAGCCTTCCTTCTCCAATCCAATCCGCATTTTTCCGTTAACACATCCTATCATCTTTTCCTTTTTCTTGCAATTTCAAAAATTATTATTTTCTGCAAAAATATCAACCAAAGGAAAGAAAGCGTGTAAACATTTTGGGTTATCGAATCTTAAAGCGTTACATTTCCCAACAGACCCACCGCGCATCGTCCGCATGCCGGGCGATCTGCACCTGCCGGAGCACGACAACACGAAGCTCAAGATCCTATACACGGGAGATCAGCCAGTGGACGTGGTGCTCACTAAGGACGGCCACAAAGTGTCAGAGTCACCGCACCTCAAATACACCGTGTTCGATGACTACATCCTTATCTTCATCAAGGATATCACTAAGGATGATATGGGTGAGAATTGCATTGGTGTTTCTGAAATATTTTAAAGGTAGATAGAAGAATAAAAAATTGAGAAGATGCTTTTCCTTCTTTAGTAACGCGTAAGAACAGAATTAAATAGAACATTTGAAATTGAACAAACATGACTAAAATATACTTTATCAAAGATATACGAATACAAAGGTGGCATTTTTGCTTTGAATCAATTTGAGAAGCAAAAACTATTGTACTTATTATTTGGTATACTACGTACTATATTACTAAATAAAATAACTTAAGCGTATTATATATTATAATCTATAAAAATCACTGATCATTGACTTTGTTTATGTGGGTGAATCAACTTTTTTTTTGTACCACAATTTCTGCCTTTCCAGGCTTAATTCGTAATGATTACAAATTACTAACACCTAATTTAAATCTGATCACATACACATTATCTTTAATAGTTAGACTAACATTATAACTAAGAATTTCAGAATAATCTACAGTTCTTATATGTTTACAAGCAGTTTCCTGGGGACAAAAAATGACCCAAAATTTGTATGAAAATATGGTTATGTCCCCTGAACCACCGACTTTGTATAAAGAAATGTTATGATTTAGTTATTATTTAGTAAATTAACATATTTCATTAGCTATCGAATAAACTTATTTTATTAATGAAAAAAATGCTGATTAACTTTTTATTCAAAGATTTGTCCGGGACAAAAAAGTTGATTCACCCATGTAGTACATGTAATCATATTTTTTTCAGGCACATATAAACTGACAATCAAGAACAGCTCTGGTGAGGTATCTGATACCTTCTCGGTAACGGTGACTGGTCTTCCTGGACCGCCACAAGGACCGTTGGAAGCTACCGACATTACCAAGCACACCTGCACACTGGCCTGGAAGCCGCCGACGTACGATGGTGGACTGCCCATCACTCACTACGTGGTTGAGAGGAAAGACATCTCTGGTACAACTTGGATCACCATTGCGTCCTCGGTTAGGGACACCAAGTACACGGTGCTCGGTCTCACTGAAGGACAAGAGTACAACTTCAGGGTCCACGCAGCTAACGACAACGGTATTGGACCTGGCCTGGAAGGAGTCAATCCTGTTAAGGTGAATATAATTCCTAAAAAACAAAATATACAGGGTGTAATAAAAGTGATGAAACTTTAAGAATCGTCCTGCTGTCCTCAAGCTTAAATGCCGTTAACCAACATCTGGTCGATTTTAACATGTTGATGCTATATATAATAAAAAGCTCTATTGACGTGTATTACCATAATGTTTGTAGCTTTTATAGTCATCGAGTTATTAAAATTAATTTTGCCGTTATGAAATATCAAGCCCGCCGAAAATATTGCCGCGTTTTTTGCTCCTAACTGAAAAGTTATTTTTTGTACTTAGCGGCATTTTAGCTTGAGGGCGGCAGCGATTGTGTCCCTGATGAAGAACTCAAATTTTTTTCACTTTCAGCGCTGCTACTTTCACAGTGAGCTCGGTATCAGGGACACATACGATCCTTAAAGTTTTATCACTTACTTTTGTTACATCCTGTATTAGCCTAGGCTAAAAATATTTGGTGCCAATATCATGTATGGGAAGTGTGTTTGTTTATTGGTATTCGTTTTAAACCCGAATAAAGCAACCAATTGACTTAATTTTTGGCATAAATGTAGATGATTTTTTTTTTCTTTTCGTCTCTCTCAGAAGAACATGATCTTAACCAAGTGTTCGTTATTACTTCCAGTCCAATACGTATCTCTGAGTAATTTGTTCGTTTTCAGGCTAAGGCACCATTTGATCCACCGTCGGCGCCCGGTATTCCGAATATCCTGGAAGTGGGAGGTCACTTCGTGCACCTTGAATGGGCCAAGCCCGAAAACGATGGAGGTGCTAGAATACAAGGTAACATTTCCCACCAACATGGTACCTAACTATTTAGTAATTTGTGCCAGAGATTCGTTTATTCTCAGACACTTTTTAACCAAATATATATTTTTTTAATTAACTAACCAAACAATTTCAATGACATTTCAAGAGAACATGTATAAATTTTTATATCAATGAAATTTTAACATCACGCGAAATAATAAAATTTTGAATCACGCTTACGTTTTGAAAAAAAACCTTTAGAATGCCAGTATATATATAAATTTCCGTTGTAGCCTAGCTCAGGACGCTGCAGTCTCTCTAGGAAGGCTATGTAAATCCTTCACTGCTTTCTTACCAATATATTTATTCATGTATTTACCAGTTTTTTGTACACAAAAACAAGAAATGTACATTAAAAGAAAAATAACACAACATTCACTGCCTATTTCTAGAGAAATTTCTTCCAGCAGTCCTAAGAAGAGAATTATGAGCAGAAATCAGATCAGGCGTTCGCAGAAAAACATACATGAAAAAAAAAACCTTTATCAAACAACATTGTACCCTACACAAAATAATACTTTCAAATAATATTAACTTTAAACTACACATACTATTATAATACATACTATAATTTTAATTACTATAAATATTTTAATACAGAACATAAATACTTACTATGTGTATATATTTAATAACTATAGCTGGATTCAGTATTAAGGTAGCATCCTTTCAGGCATCTTTTAAAGACAGTATTATACCCTGTTTTGGAAATTTCTTACCGTATTGCATTTACACTTTAAGTCTTAACCAAGTCCTTTCTTCTCCAGGTTACTGGGTGGACAAACGCGAGGTGGGCTCCACTAGCTGGCAGCGCGTGAACGCAGTGCTCTGCGTGCCCAATCAGCTGAACTGCGCCAACCTGGTGGAGGGCAGACAGTACGAGTTCCGTGTGGTCGCCGTCAACGAGGCCGGCAACTCGCCTCCCAGCACCAACAGCCAGCAGGTCAAGGCGCAGGATCCGAAAGGTGAGTTGAGATCTCTTACATCTTCACTGGAGATTGCTAGAATTAAAACCTTAAAAAAGGTCCTTTAAAATTGCTGCTCTGAGAATAGGTTAAATAATAAAGCGCTATCGTCCTTTGGATCGCAGTAGTGCGGTGGAAATTCAGACAGATAACTTAAAAATCCAAACATCTATACTATACTTCACTACCATAAGTGCGAAAGTGTATCTGTCTATTTGTTACCTTTTGACGCCCAAATCGCTGAAGCGTTTTTACCAAAATTTGCCAAAGAGACAATTTCAGTCCCGCTGAAGGACATAGGATACTTTTTATGGTCGAAAATTTTACAGTTTACGCGCTATAAAAGAATTTGCCGAAAACTGAAAACATTTTTAAATAATAATTTAAATCGGTAAATTATATTTTTAGCCGCCACACCCCCGGAGATCGTTAAGCCGCTGAAGAACGCCAACTGCATACAGTACCACAACGCCAAGTTCACCTGCACCATCACCGGGTACCCGAAACCCACCATCACATGGTACAAGGGTAAGTAACAGCTAATCACCAATCCATGTCATCTCTTCACCACAAAACCCCTGAAACCCAGGACCGGGAAAAAGCTCGGGTACCTCGTCCTTTTCTTTTCGATCCTATTGAAACGTGTTACTCTGGCTTGCGACAAGCAGCGATAATAATGCTCTGACAATGTTCCTTTTAAATTCGAAAATATTTGCATCAAAATTCTGCGTCCTCTAAGTAAAGCCATGTTGCATGTATCATAATTTTATGATCCGACGATAGACATTTGCTTAACGTTAAAACTTCTACAACACACAACCTAAACGTAACTGATATTATTTTCTTTCCAGGTGCCCGCGAGATAACGAACGGCCCGCGCCACCAGATCTGGAGCGAGGGTGACAACCACTTCCTGACAGTCATGGACGTCTTCGGAGAGGACGCGGACGAGTACGTCTGCCGCGCGGTCAACAAGGCCGGTGTGAAGAGCACGCGCGCAGAACTGCTTATTATGAGTGAGTGTGCCCAGTTTTGTTTCTTCTCGTCACGGGAATAACGAGCCTTACGGAAACCTTTTTGAAACTCAAACGAATAACTTAGAATCCCGCGCCCTAGTTAAGACTAGGACGCGGGTAACTTGTCGGAGTAGATAGGTAGGTTAACATTCGGTCAAGTCCGAATATTCGAATGTGGTATTTGTAACATATGCCTAATCTTTACTTTAAAACTCTTTTACCGCGATGTCCCATAAAATACACTGAATTACCATAGAACTTACGTATGGATGAGATCAAATTTACATTGTGATCATTGTCATCAATGTAGATATGTAAATCATTCACCATAATTAATCTGTCTGGATTTGGATTTGCAGAAAGTAAAGTGATTAAGATTATGAAAGAAATGTCCGTTCTGTTGGACATGGAGTGCCGGGTCGCGTCGTACGGTTAAACGTTAACACCCATAGCAATCTTATTTTCTACTTTTGCCCGTTGCTTTGCCCGCGTGGATTTAAAAAAATGGTAAAGATACACAATCAAAAGTAGCCTATGTTACTCTCCATACTTTTAGCTAACTCTATGCTGAAAATGAAATCAATTGGTTGAGTCGTTAGAGCGTGAAGGAAGGACAAATATTAGTAATCTTATTTTCTATTTACAGCCGCGCCGAAACTCAACGTACCACCTCGCTTCCGCGACACCGCGTACTTCGACAAGGGAGAGAACGTGGTCATCAAGATACCATTCACCGGACACCCGGTGCCCAAGATCACGTGGATGAAGGAGGGCGAGACCATCGAGTCTGGCCTGCACTTCCACGTCGAGAGGAAAGGTGAGATTCAAGAATACCAGCGGACCTGGAAGATATTGATAATGACTTACCCAATTTTGGGGAGCTACAATATTATGTACCATTGGGAAAATGAAAGAGAGCCAGTTGACAGATCTCCATAATCTGGTCGGAATATGTCAATTCCGTGTAAGTCGTGAACTGTCGACCGGATTTGTCGTAACGTAAATAATTTCTTGGATCTGCTATCTGACTCTGTATCAATTTTCCCAATAGTACTACATATTTTAACAGTGATATGCAAGATGAATATTTTTGTTCCTTAATTTGGGTCGATTTTTCAGTATAATATTATTGATAACTCTTGTTCCTACTTTCCAGAGCGTCACGCTATCCTTACCATCCGTGACGCCAGCAAGATGGACTCCGGCCCGTACAGAATCACCGCCGAGAACGAGCTGGGACAGGACTCCGCTACCATCAATATTGAGATTAGTGGTAAGTTGTGTAACAGAAGGGTGGCAGGATTGGCAAAATGCCGCGACCCCCGGCCGACCCAAGAACGTCTCTGTGATAGAGGCCAAGTAGCTCAGACATATTTCTGTAACACCGAATAAATTAATTCCTAGCCAGTCTACGCGACAATGTTACGTGATTTAGTTAGAATATGTCAGTTCCATGTTGGGTTTGACGTAACGCGACCAAATGACTTTGGTCATTCATGTAACATTAATCTGAACATACAACGCATTAAACATGCTACAACAATTTCCCAGACCGTCCCGACCCGCCACGCTTCCCGTCCACGGACAACATTGGAGTCGACTCGCTGGCGTTGTCCTGGAAGGCTCCCATCTGGGACGGCGGCTCCGACATCACCAACTATCTGGTCGAGAAGAGAGAACATCCCATGTCCAGCTGGATAAGAGTTGGTAACACGAGGTAAGTGATTTATAAATCATTGTTATAGGCTATGGCCTATGAGCGGCCAAGAAAGTCAGCAGATTTTGAAAGTACATGAGGCGGCAGAAGGTGGCTAAGCTTAAAAAATATATAAATTATTAACTGGCTCGAAGTAGGTAAGCGACAAATTATCAAGGAGCTCGAATAATGTATAAGGTTCGCCTGGAAATTTATTTTATGTCTCGTAGCTCTTTTGAAAAATGAGAAGTTTCATTCTACATGTAGGCTTTTGGTACTTGAATACGGAAGTCGCGTAATTCAGCTATTGCGTACGTCTCTTGCGAATGAGATGATAACATTTGTTCGAGCGTAGTTATGAGTAAAACGGCGGTGGAAACAAACAACAAAACAAAATTTTAACATCTTACATAACGTGATTGCAGAGCGTGATATTTTCGAACCTATGGCGCAATAAAAGCTGTTATAAGTTTTGCGTGTCTGTTTCTAACTTTGCCACAATTTACAATTTGTAGCATCCAAATCTTAAAAAGTTTTTCATGCATACTCAATAACTATAACTTCTTCTACCAGGTTCACAACAATGGCCATTACTGGGCTGGTACCAGGCAAGCAGTACGAGTTCAGAGTATATGCTGAGAACATCTACGGCCGGTCCGACCCGAGCGAGCCCACGTCACTGGTGCAGACCAAAGCCATCATCAAGAAGGAGTACAAGAAGAAGGAGTACCCAGGTAGGTCACAAAGTTAGCAGATAAAGGGAAGAATAGTCAATTTTACATTTGAGACTTACAAATTTTTTTTCGAATGAGTTAATATAGATCTCGAAACAGTTCTATTGCTCCAATGCATTTAAAATGTTAGGTATGTCGCGCTTTCCTAGCTCTCTTAAAATATACATTATTAGATATCAAGATAGCAAAAATGCTGCTGAAATATTGCAAATTTTTCCTCAGTCGACGAGACAGGCAAAAAGATCCGCACCAACGCGGACCATGGACCAATCAAGGATTACGACAGCTACGTCTTCGACATCTACAGCAAGTACGTGCCGCAGCCGGTCGACATCAACACGTGCTCGGTATACGACAAGTACGACATCCTGGAGGAGATCGGTGAGTGTACGATATCAAATTACACTATCACGCTTCGCACGCATGCACCACGCTTCGCTGGGTTGGCACGCTTCGCTCGGTAACGCTTCGTACATTTCGTAAGCTGGTACTATATTTTACGTATTATTATAAGTGCTATCTCGCTTCTTAGATAACGTATAACTTTTTGTAAACGAGTGTTATGCTTCCAAACTGTTACTACACTTCGCTCTCTAGTACGATCACATTTTAAAGTTTTTATTAGAATCCACATCTTATCCAAGTATTATTAGCTTATAAAATAACTTTATTGATCAAACCTGTTCTTTCGTTTGTGTCGTTCTTTTCTAATTATTTCGTTATAACCTTTTTATATCTTTATACTTATATTTAAACAATATATTGGATAGTTGTAACACGACTATTTAGAATAAGTAACGGTGGAAAATAACAAATATATTAGATGCACTATAACTGGCTTTAACATGTTACCACAATTTACATTACCTAATGAATAAAACATTTACGGTCGATATCTAGAATACATAAAAAGCTCGCTTTTATTGTACTTTATTTTTTTAAATTAAAAAACATTATTTTATGTAAAGCACATGAAGTTCCATTACATTGGACTGTGATAATTTTCGCTTTTTTTTAAACAGGTCTTCCATTGGATTCTATGGTAATACGCTTAATAATTTTATGACAAATAAAATATTTACATTCCTAACATATTTAAAATACAAGGTCACGATACACAAATTTAATATTACACTATGTTAAAAAAAAAGCATAAATGTCTACGAAGGGCCAATTTCTCAAAAAACACACAAACACAAATTTAACAAAAAATTTCCTTAAAAATACAGATGCATCGTGAATTCAGTAAAATAAAAAATTCCTTAATAAATTAAAATAACGTCAAAGCATGAAAATAAAGTAGAAATAACTCACGAAGTTGCTTGAAATATTAGATTTAACGACTAACATGTAGAAATCCTTAGATATGTCCACAAGAGCAGTTCCTTTCATAATAAATTATAAGTTATCGTTGCCTATTTTAAAATTATTTTAGTATCTATAGTACCTGTAGTACCTATAGTACCTGTAGTACCTATACAAAAAGTGTGGAATTTCAGGTCACTTCGTGAGAGCCCCATCCATACGGAGACCAGATGGAGGTCTGTGTGAACGGATTGATGTAGTGCATCTTATATCTATCTGCATCTCTCTCTCACACACGTATTATGATATACCCGTCTCACACTTTTGATTGACACATTTACACATTGATACACTAATTATTTATGGTTGGTGAAACACACAGACGTTTTTGCAAACTAGCGTATAGCGCCATCTAGTTCAGTATTTTATTTTTCTAAACTACCTACATGTAAAATTTGAACTTAGAAAATGGGGAAACTGGTTTGCAAAAACATTTTTAATAAAATTTAATATTTATAGAATTACTGATAATATTTTTTGAATATTATAAGCTTAATATTATTATTTTGATTTTATTCGTCAATAGAATGTATATTGCACGGCCTGATTTTTATATACCTATCATTTTATTAATTTATTTTTTTAAGGAAACTAGAAATACCTGCCAACTTAGTGATAACGAAAATTAAATAATTTAAAACAGGAATGCTTAAAACAAGCACGACTAAGTTAGATTGAACTATTAATTTTACTGTAGATTTTGTAGATACTTATATTTTATACAGAAGAATATAGATATAAAAGTAATACCAATTTTCTTTAGGTACTGGAGCATTTGGAGTTGTCCATCGATGCAGGGAAAGGTCTACTGGCAATGTGTTTGCTGCCAAATTCATCCCAGTATCGGGTGCGATGGAGAAGGAGCTAATAAAGAAAGAGATAGACATAATGAACCAGCTGCACCATCGCAAGCTGATCAACTTACACGACGCCTTCGAGGACGATGACGAGATGGTCCTCATTTATGAATTGTAAGTATTTCGATGAGTATAGTCTTCTAGACGATTCAAAAATGGTGCAAATAAGGGGTGGTAAAAAGGTTGATAGTTACACCTCTTTCTGACAACATGTTCGAAATTTAAATTGTGATTTGTTACAGCTTATCTGGCGGTGAGCTGTTCGAACGTATCACCGAGCCTGGCTATAGTATGAGCGAGGCGGAGGCAGCACACTACATGCGCCAGGTAATTTCCTCCCATCATAAAGTCATAAATGTGAAATACAAAAGTGAAAATGAAACCCAACATTACATATTATACATTAATCTAGATATAGATAATAACTGAAAGATGATCCTCAAGGAATTATATGAGTAGTATCTAATCATAATTTGTAAAATTTTACAGATTTGTGAGGGTGTCCGTCATATGCACGAACAAAATATCATCCACTTGGATCTCAAACCGGAGAACGTCATGTGCCAGACACGCACAGGCACTGAAGTTAAGGTATGATGACTAAGATCAATAATTAAAAAAATGATTCAAACTGATTATAAAACAATTTATAATATTGAAATCATTTCGAACAAAATTTTTTATGTTAAAATTAAAATATATTTAATTACAATTTATAAAACTTTGCAGATTATCGATTTCGGTCTAGCCACCAAGCTGGATCCGAACGAAGTAGTCAAGATTTCGACTGGTACTGCGGAGTTCGCAGCACCAGAAATCGTTGAGCGTGAGCCAGTCGGCTTCTACACTGACATGTGGGCGGTCGGCGTACTGGCTTACGTACTGTAAGTATAATGATAATGATGTTGATGCTGCTAATGATGACGATAGTGTACTTAGTAATGATTATAATGATAAAGTTAGTGATTATGGTCGTGAAAATGTGAATCATAATAATAGAAGATGAAAGCGCCGGGCCATTGTAAAAATCTGTGACGCCGCAAAATGCATCGTGAAAACATGCGACGCGACAGTGCCTTATCGTACAAAGTCATATGCGATAAAAATTTTGCGTTGCAGCTTACGTCATTGCATCGTTTTACTGTGTTTTATTTTGGAATGAAACGCAGCAACGCAAAGTTATGATCTGACCCAAAGGAATAGTATGATTGTAGTGTCCTGAACAATAAATATAAAAAAAGTCAGTAAAAAATATTTTTGTTACTGTGAATTATGGCTCTACCACGAATTTTATAACAAGAAGATATGAATAACACGAAGGTATGGAAAGCAAAACTATTTTGTTGCAGCCTGTCAGGCCTTTCACCGTTTGCGGGTAACAACGACATCGAAACCCTCAAGAATGTGAAGGCCTGTGACTGGGAGTTCGACGAGGAGGCCTTCCAGCATGTCTCCGACGAGGCCAAGGACTTCATCCGACGACTGCTCGTCAAGAACAAGGAGTAAGTGGAAAACATATACTAAAATTAAACCAATAACCGTTATAGATAAAGGTAAAGTTATTTTGTGATATAATGGGAAACATGCACAAGTACAGTAACATAATACCATAACACCAGTATGACATAACACCAGTATCGATTTAGGTTAGTTATATATTACCTGTCGTGTTATTCGCATTGAAAAAAAGTCATATTTTAACTTTGGTTAACCGATAGTTTAAACAGCTGCAAATTTTCAAATTGTCTTTTCATTTCTTTCTTTAAACATCTATTTAATCCTGACTCTGACTGATCTACTGACGTCCTTTCATTAGGTCTTCTCATTTTTTCTTCTTTTAAAGCCGCATTTAACCTACCCCTTTTTTATCCAGGAAACGTATGACAGCGCACGAGTGCCTCGCTCACCGCTGGCTGAGCGGCGCCGCCGACACGCGCACCGCCTCCATACACTCGAGACACTACGAGCTTATGAGGGACAGACTGAGACAGAGATACGAGGTAACTGATGAGAGATTTCATCAATCGTATTGCATTGTCTGCCAGTCTTTTTGAGTTTTACGTACAGCATAATCGGTGCCCTTGACATACCCACTCCAAAGAAATAAACCTCTTTTCTACACATTAAATGCGTCTCGGCATGCAGAACGCAGGAGGTAACTAAATGGGCTCTGTTCTCAAATAAGGCTGAACCGATTTTTACATAGTTCGAAACAGATATTCACGAAAAAAAATAATTGAGGCCACTTTCTTTGACATAGTTTGGTCTTTGGATAGCTAAATGGTTGGTGCTGAGGCTGTAATTGTAATATTTATTTTTGTTTTAGAACTGGTCATCGTTCGTGCTGCCGATCGGCAGGCTAAGCGAGTACAGCTCACTGCGCAAACTGCTCGTCGAGAAATGGAAGATTTACGACGGACAGTTCGGTGTGTTTGGACCCTTTCTAATTTATACGTTCGAAAGAGCTTGGAGTAATTTTTTATCAAAAGTTGGACATTTCATAATAATAAGTCAAGCGAAAATGAGTCGCGGGGGAGTCCCGCATGATTACTATTATGATCAGTAATGTAAAATATCATTTTTAAGCTTCCTTAGGCCCGGTTTACATTTAATTAAGTACAGTAGCGAGTTAACAAAACGGTCAGCTAAAAATTAAGTAGTAAGTATT
>JAOTAV010000016.1:872738-928101 GCA_026546445.1 Cyclargus thomasi | reverse complement strand
TCATATGATGAAGAAAAGGTGCTAAAGAAGCTTAAAGGTAAATGTTAAATTTAGATATAAACAGTATATGTATGTGACGGTTATCGCTAGGCAGAGAAAAAAAAATGAATTGTAGAGCAATTCGTTTGCAATATTCCTATAACGACCTATTTAGGTCCTAGGAACTGACTTTTTGAGTAACGTATCACTACACCAATACAATTCAGCATGTTATAGTAATTAAATATTTAAATCCTATAACTCTGATTTGTAAAATTTATTTATTTATTTAAAATAAATTTCAAAGGAATCCTTTGTACCTAATAAAGTGTGGTATAAGCATTCGGACAAGGTATAGTATATACCTAAATTTATAAAATTGAGAAAGGGTTGAAAATTCTGTTGCGATGAAGGAGAGAAGCTGAAGGAACAATTACATTGAATAAACCCACCTAAACTCTAACGATGCGTAGGCGCGTTTAAGCTCGAGTCCCAAATAAGAAGCCAAGAAATAATTAAATGTATTTGTAATTGTGTAATATGCCCCGCCATCTCACGAACATCTGTTATTGTCAACACACCTGAGCTTAACACGCCTCTTCCGTCTCTTTTACTCGTACATATATTGTTCATGTGTGACAAAGATGAGAGGTGTAAATCAGTTCGGCGAGATGTGGAAGTGACAAAAAACTCACGCTTCCTGTGTCTTTCGTATCATTTGAAAAAGGAATAATGTTTTTGTAGTATAAGCAAAATTGATTTGAGTAACTTCTAATTTAATACTGCTTTTGCCGTAAAGCGGAAAACATACATCGTAGTTAGCCGCATCCATAAGTCGCGTCTGATAGGTATGTTCAGTTCAGCTTAAGGCGTAAGTCCGGACTTTTTGTATGGGCTGCCAGCCGCGTCTGACTTCAGTCGCGGACGTTTTTGTGTGGGCTGTCAGCCGCGTCCGATCAGTTTATTTTCAGCTTTCACACACAACAAAATTTCATTAAAAAGGTTAAAATGCATATAAAATTCCGTGCCAAGCTATTAGACAGAGCTTGTGAGGTCTCAGGAAAAGAAAAGTCGTTGACCACGGTCTTGCAACCGTCCTGTCTTCCTCATACTTCGAAGTTAGCACGAGTAATATAATTGAATTTTATTGTAAGCTATGATTTTTATCTAAAATGTTCTGGAATTTTTAATGTACAATGTTGTAAATAAAATAATTACTGTACACTTACTAAAGATATTAAGGCCACATTTTTAAATTACTATTTTTTTTTATTTCCATTTACTAAAATGTATGAAATTTATTTCAAAGTAATGTTTTCAATTTCATAAAAAAAAAAAAGTTTACACTTTCACTCGCCAATAAAGGAATGTTTTATCGAGCGCTGCGTCGTATACTACACTAGCTGTGGCGTTTTGACGTATTCCATACAATGTGGACTTTTTAACAATTTGAAAATAGAATGTTTTTAACTTAACCCTTCCATATTTGACAAAAAAGAGTTTTTATTTAGAACGCGACGCGGTTGGAATGAGAATTTATTTCTTTTGAATTTAGAAACAGTCAAATATGGAAGCAACACTCTCTTTAGCCCGAAATATGGATTAAGAGATTAGAAATAACGGTTTTTTTTCTTTTATTCTTTACCACATGTTGCTTATGAAAACAGTGAAACGGTGAAATCTTTTTTCACTGTGTTTATTGGATACATCGAGTATACTAGTACCAAACTAGATTTATATAAAAAAAAACATTCCTCTGTGATAAATAATGATAACTCCCACAACGGTTTCGGTGACGGTGGCCAGTTTCAAAGGAGGCCTGTTACGCAGGAGTCATTTTATAGATTCGAGAGAGAGATTCAATTGTACACAGGAGCACTCTCTCTTCCTTTACTCTCATAACCCAGTGGGACGGACGACCGACACGACTGGCGAGAGATCAGACGCAGGACCGAATTTTTACATGCCCATCCGACGCATAGATCATATTCCTTGTCAGACAATCAGGTGATCAGCCCGCATTGTCCTAACCAAACTTGGAAATAACATGTTTCCAACGCGGGAACCGAACCGGATTCCGGGTCAAGTGCCAAGCTCTGTACTATTAGAATTCGGAGGCGTTAACTCTGTGATACTTGCGTGCAAAAGTAACTATCACAGAGGAATTTTTTTTTCGACAATAACTGTTTTATGCTCTTTATTGGACCAAGTATGTTGTCAGTTAATACCAAATTTACTATAACAAACAAACAGTGTAGTAACAAAAATGTTAGCTATCCTGTTCTTTCTTTAACAGCTTCAATTATCTAAATATTGACACGTAATAGACAAAATCTATTAAATAAGTTCCTAAAAATATTTTCCCAAGAAGCAAGCGGCTGTCTATAATGACGGGGCAAAAAGTCGGAACCCGGATTTAGGAATCGGTTAAAAGTTCCATTATGTATTATACTACAATGACATCAAATGTAACTTGCAGATGTTTTTTGCGCAACGTATCATTAGATTTTTATCTTTCATCTCAAAAATATCCGATAACCCCTTACAAAGATCCCGAAGAAAAAGGGTTAATTTAACAAAAAAGTGTGACAATGTAATATTTTGACAAAACTGCGGAGTCATGTTACATTTGGATAAAAAACAGCTGATTTTTATTTTTTGGAAGTCGAGATTTTTACCAACGAATAGTTCGATGGGAAAAAGTCATTTTCTGGATGTACAATCAGACAAGTTGAAAGAGATACAGATCGTGGATCTAAGCAGTTTTGTCGGGTTATGTCAAACCTAGCTGATAAATCACGACTTACATGGAATTGACATATTCCGACCAAATGACGTAGGTCTGTAAACTGGCTCTCTTTCAATTTCCCCCAATATACGTTATTTTATCACTAAATTTGATAACAAATCAGAGAATATTTTAACATAACCCATTACTTTGATGTAGAACAAAAAAATACTTTGCGTTTAGGTTTTTCGAATAAAAAAAAAACAAAAATATTTCTAATTAAAACGCGAAAGCGGGACGCGCAAAAATGCGACGTGCCGGCCGTTATTAATTTTGAAAAATTTTAAACAAAACTGACGTCTCATGGGCAACTATGCGGCCGCGGCGGACCGAATTTTTGCGTGGAATTTATGCCGGCGATGGATTTTTGTTATTCATTTCGAAAACAAATAATTTTATTACAATCGTAAAATATTTGATGCTTTGTTTTTGGTCGTTTCGATTTATTTATTGTTTTTTCACAGATTTTTGTGTATAGAAGTAGCATAGAATATTTTGAAATGCTGCTTTTGCTACCTTTACAAAAGGCGTAAACATTAGAAATACAATTTCTACTGACTTTATATACAATTAATCTTGTGTATTAAATTCACTTGTCTCATTTGTTAGTTACAAAAACAATATGAAAATTAAAAAGTAAGTTTTTTGCATAAAGCTCAAGGACAGAAAGAATGAAATGAAATTTTAAAAATGTGTATTCTGCGTATACCTAAGAAGCTTTTTCGTCATGTAAAAACATAAGCTATATTATGAAAAAAAATGAGTAATTGGTACACTGGCATCTTCCACTCATCTTTATAATAATTACTAAACATTAGAAACATTGTCGTACAGTACATATATATACTAATGAAGACCTGAAGACCTGAAGAGTTTATTTGTTTGCTTGAACGCGCTAATCTCAGAAACTACTGGCCGGAATTGAATAAAACATTTGTGCGTTGGTTAGTTTATTTATTGAGAAATGCTATAAAACGTTACGCTACGACCAATAGCAGCCGAGAAATAATCAGAAATGTTGTAAAAACGGGATAATCTATAAAGTTTCCCGCGAATGTAGTCGCGGGCAACAGCTAGTTATTTAAGAAAGTGAAACAGCGAACACCTTCGCTCGGCAGATGGCAGATATGACAAGTTTTTGTTGGCGGTAATTTTCAAAATATCCCCGCGTCAACTAAGCCCGCAATTATTCCTATTTCGATCGTCCGCTTTTTCCTTAACATTGTTTGATAAATCGATTTTGAGAAGCGAATTAAAAAGGTTATTTAAAATGCTCAGAATATTAGACTTATATAATAATGCATGTTCAATGCATTTGGAATCTTTAAAGAGTTGTTTCGTTTTTCTAACTGAACCAAATCAGACAAGGCTTCGTCAAGAAATAATTGGCAAATACGTACGTGACTTCATGAAGTCGCCTGTCTATAAGATTCACACATGTTTAATAAAACGTGTACTGTAGTTAAGGGCTCATCTTTCTATAGCATTGCAACTTGCAGGGAATTTCGCTCTAATCTATTCAATCTTAACCGGGATCGAACTTATACCTTCTCGAGAAGTGACTCTACCCTGGGTTAACCCAAATCACTAGGCTAATTGAGATTTTCCGAACCGTTACAAGCAGACGTCTATTAATTTTGTACAAGCCAATTAGCCAACACTGTCAAACACTAACTAACTCGTCCAGTTGAGAAATTATATGAATAAAGTCCAGTTGCTAAGCACCTTTGAGTAGAATAGTAGTTCAAGAAAAAAAGTTATGATCTCGAATTTTCGTTCGTTAAAAAAAGTTTGTAGAAAAAGTTTTATTTTCAACAATTTTTTTTTTAAATATTTTAACAGACTCAAATGGTACTAAAAACTTAAGTTTGAGATTCAATTTCTTTTTATATTTTCAAAAATATTTACAAAGTAAAAAAAAGTTTCGATAACTGAAAAATCTGAGCTTGACATTTTTTTGAGAATCAATTGTTTTGAAACCGCTCAAAGAGATATAAAATGTTTAAAAAATAAATTAATAGCTGCAACCCTCGTGGGGTACGCATGACCCACCTGCAGAATCTTCAATAAGGGCCCGACCCTTCGCCTTCGCCCTTCGCAAAAAAATGACAAAAAACGGGAAAGATGGCAAAGGTGTCTCATTTTAAGCCAAGGTTAAGACCCATGGGAAAGAGTTAGGAATCGACGAAAGTTGATATCTTCCGCGTTTTTTGCGTAACTGTTTCGCGAATGTACCGTAAATAAGGGTGGAGGTACACTGAAACTAATAGGAAGTAAGCAAAAATATTACAGTAGAAGAATATTTAGTTTTAGAATTTGAAGTCTTTCACTATAGAAAAATGCTATAGTGTCGGGTAGAATGTTTGATTTTCTGTAAATTGTAATTAACAGAAAATCAAACATTAAATTACAATAGTCATTACGGACTTAAGGATTTACGCACTGATGTAAAAATAACAATTTCAAATAAAATAATTAAATCAATAATTTTATTGTATTATGTTTTCTCATCAAAGACTTACTGGTATAAAAACTAAAAGAGAAAAATATTACAATAAAAATAAATTAATGGTTTATTTTATTCCTTACTTAAGTATATTTTAATATTATTGCATAAGCCTCTGATACAAAATTAATATTTTATCGTCATTATATAATATCTATACATAGTATGTTTCTATACAATATATACTTATATATATATAGATATAGAGACAAATTATGCTTCTGAATGCTTCGCGGCGCGGCGTGTAGTTTTGCGTAAGCTTCACGCGTAGTGTGCGACCCGCTTTATTTGAAGAATTGTAAAATTCACCCCTTTTAGGAAGTAACAGATGACGCCAGCGTGAGATAGTTCAGATTTAACAAAAAACCTCTGATTTATAACTGTTTACCGTAATTTGAGATTTTTATAAATACATAACGTTTTTTCGTTTTTATTAACTTTAATGGCTTATATCCGTTTTAGTTTCATATTCTAAATATGAGGACTTTAAGTAACAATGAATAAAACTCTATGAAATATAACATTGCCTTTTCTTTTTACCAATTAATGTCATCGATATACAATCAATCTCATTAATAACATCATAACCAAATCATAATTTTATTACAGTATAGACCTACAAGAAATCACAAAGGTGACTTTTTTTCACGTATTTATCCCATTGCTGGGCAAAGGCCTTCTCCAATGACCCTATAAATAGAAAAAAAAACCTACTAACAACTATTATAAGCCACTAGGGTCATTCTATACAAATCTAAGAAAGACGAAACCAACGGGCAAGATGCCCATTTTTTGGCACAATGACTTTTTTCTTGCCAATCAGTATGCTATTGTCCATTTTGTCAAGTGCCCCATTTTGACCGCAAAAGGTCAAAAGTCGGGACTATTTGTAACAATGAGGTCAAATTTGGATTTTTTTGAAAGAATTTCTTAGTAACCCGATATTTGTGTGACCGTGGGTCATTTTGAAAGGGTTTCGTGATTTTAGTGTTAATTTTGAATGGATTTACTGATTTCTTAAGGAAACGAACGAGAAATAGAAGGTAAGTTTTGTGCTATTATTTTTTTTACATATAATTTATTAATATTAATTAAATTAAATAAAAAAAATCAATTTAATAATTGAAAGAAATTGTATGATTATTACTAGCCCATTTTAGTTCCCAATATAGCTTTGTACGTCAATAATCGACTTTTTTATTTTGAAAAAATAAAATATATTGCCTATTAAAGATTATTCTTGCAATTATGTCGAAGATTAGAAGTTGGACCTTAGTCTAGTTAATATTATAACTATTACAAAGCTGAATAATAATTATTATTAAGCTCCTAAGTTCTGTCTAACAACAGTGTGTTGCTAAGTTAGGCTCGAAGATAAAAAAGTATAAAAAATATAATCACCTACATTAAAAGAATTCGCCTTTTGTGAGATCTACAAAAGAATAAAAGTGAAGATTTATTATAATATTATAATTTAAAGTAGATTAACCTTGGGACGTGGTCTTTTGGACCCCAACGTTCGTTTCCCACGAATCGCCCCATTTTAGGGTTATCTCGCGAACTTGAAAAGATTAAAAAGTGCTATCATTTTTTTGAATCCGCGTAAAAAAAGATATGACCCCATTTGATGAGGTCTCGAACTGTGAACCAAATTTAACCCCGTGTTTTTGTAATTCGATACGGGGTAAAAAAGACACCTTGGAAATTCGTGTGAAATTTTTAAGCGCGTACTTAATATCGGGTTAAAAGTTATTATTTTGCAATAATAATATCTACCTTCCAATTACTACAATCTTGATATACATTTGAAATAATGATTAATTAATCTTGAATTTAATTAAATTTAATTTAATGTTATGATGTTTCTCTCGTTTTCTTATTCCGCAAAACAAAAGAAAACTCGTGACTTTTCCAAAACAGACACTTTGTGCTGTGTTCATTTCATTCATTTGTGTATGTGTGTGTTTTTACTAGGACTCAATTAAATGTATTAAAAGAGTTCTTAATAAATATTTTGTCTCGTCTCTGCTGAACCTAAATGTCTTCAACAGTGCACTATTTCGATCTTATCGCTTTGAAAATAAGATCTACTTGTCGCATCGACTATCAGCTAGTAGAGTAATATGCAACACTTTATAAAGTATTATATTAATGAAAACAACTCGAGCCTGTCGTTGGTACAAGCAAGTTTATTAAAAACGATACAAAATTATGACTACATTGTTCATCCGGCTCATGTAAAAAGCGATCATATCGTTTCTTAGTAAAAAGTACACAGCTAAAAATAATTTCCAACGTTTAATACAAAAATCGCAATAATTAACTTCGTTACAGACCAATAAATTACAATACGAGAAAGAAATGCAACTTGATACACACACAGCGCCCGCGAGATTGTGCCACGCACACATATATAGTTAGGGCTGTCGAGTTGAGTTTTCAAATGTGTTTTTCCTAATCGTTGCTCTTGAATCTTAAATTTATTGATTTTTGTATATCGTAAGATGTAACGCTTTATTATACGAAATAAAGTCCTAAAATAACAGAAAATGAATAAAGTTTTATTTTGACCGAATAATTAAGGATTATCTTACAATTCTGAATGAATTTGTGCTTTTAACTGTTTCTGTAACAAAAGATTGTTTATTTTTTAACAAATAATTGTAGCACGATACACGTGTCACTCGAATATAAAAAGAGATATCTCTATCGCTTTTTTAGTCTACTACGCGTACCTACTATTCATTTACTTACAATGCAAGTTTGAAATGAAAGTAATTTCCATCGAAGTGGTTAAAATTTATGACCTATCCTTTCCTCTCAAAACGTAATTTAGTAATTAACTTAACTGTATGCAGCGTAACATAATATAGAATGTATAGAATTCCTTTTCTAACGGACTAATTTAAAGGCTTAAATAACAATCTTATTTTTTTATCAATTTTTTTAATTAGAAAAATTGGAATAAGTGTATGAAAGTATAGTTTTATTATTGTTATCAAAAAACGAAACGGATTACATAATTTTGTCAATAAAGATTAATTTAAATAAAAAAAATGCATATTCCATATAATTGATTTCCACAGCCCTAAGCCGTCCGATCACAAATACATCGATATGATTTATTGTTAACACGGGCTACAATTCCGCTGTAGCCTGTACGTGTACACACACACACGCACACCGCTATTGGACACCAGATATTATCTCATGATATACATTTATAGAAATAATTAACTTTTTGAATACACATTGGCCGCTCTACATTGCTTTTGTCTATGCTTGTTAAATTGTTAACTGATTTTCGAAAAGGAAGAAGTATATTATTAAACAAGCCATTTATATATTAGTAGCGGACCCGGACAGACGTTGTCCTATCTTTAATTAGTTTGTAAATGTATATATCATTCTCAAATCCTCCTTAAGTACCTTCAAAAAATGTTCTCTTCTTGAAAAGTTATTAGTTTGACTTAAGCAGTTTTAGAACTTTACAGACGCTATTCAGGACTCAGTATACAATTGGGAAAGTTGAAACAAAACCAGATTGCGGGTCAAAGTTGTTCGCGTTATGTCAACCCAGCCGACATAATATCACAACCATGGAATTGACATATTCCGACCAAATGACGTAGATCCGTCAACTTGCTTCAATTTCCTCTTTGGCACATAATATCACTATATAAACATATTTAAAAGAATCATTTAAAATTTATATATCTAACGCTTATTTGACACACAAAGGATTTTTATTTAAATCACTTCACTAGAGGCGGAGTAATCGCTGAACATACAAAAATAAAAAATCTAGAGCCGAACATAATATAATCTCCTCGTTTTTAGAAGTCGGTTAAAATTAAAAAAAAAAACAAAAGTTTCTTATTGTTTATTTTTCGTTTACATATTAGTGTGTAAAATATCGAACTTCATAATATAGGGTAATAAAAACCACCTTGTAATGACAAACGATCAATAGCGAATCATATTTCCATGAAACGTACCATGAAAATGTAATCTATATCAGAGATATGCTAATATGCATATGCAGCGCATGCCGGCCACCCACTGCATAGAAACTGCTTAGTATGAAAAATACAATAATTAATTATTAGCAGCTAACTCCTACGACTTCGAACAATGCCTGGTAGGGAACGGGATGTATAAATAATTGAAGACATAAGTGGAAGGAGCGGGTAACTAACATCATAAAAATCGCCGGATTTTTGCGTAAATGGACGTTTTGGACCGGAAAAATAATTTGATGTACAGACAGATAGACAAGTTACATGACGGAATCGGAAAGAGAAAAAAAAGTTTCTCGCTATGTGTTCTATTACTGTTCCTTAGCACCTCCACATTGATTATTTTGTAAAAGTAATAAATGTACAGACAGTACAAAGCGCGTACAAACAAGACAAACATATAAACACACAAACAGACAACTTTTTTTTTGTCGATATGTGTTCTAGTACTGTTCCTTAGCACATTTATTCTTTTGTAAGTGTATTGACGGCCTTTATGAGAGAATAGGGAATGGGTAAAGGGAAAAATTTAAGGGAAGTTGGGTAACCGGTAATCTCACTCACTGGACGAAACACAGCACAACGCCGTTTTACGCCAATTTTCTGTGGGACCGTGGTATCCGGTCGAGCCGGCCCGTTCCTGTCGAAGCATGGCTCTCCCACGTGGCAAAAGGGTGGCATGATGTGACGACCAGGTGGCTTTCCGATCCACGTATGCGTTTTGACGTAAGTACCTAGCCTAGTATGTTGTATGTTTAGGTTAATTATTCGTTTTGCTTGGAGTCGAAGCAGAATATATTCACATTTTTAATTGTGAATGATGTAGCCAAGTTAGAGTAAAATAACATTTATTACCGCTTTGGTTCAAATTGTCAGAACGAAATCACCTAAAGATGAAATCTGGAATCAAGTTCGCGTCTTCATGACGACCAGAAATTAAGGAACAATGTATGAAAGGGGTACCCTTAACCGAGTGTTTGCTAAGAAGGGTTCCTCTCCACTAATAATATAAATACTAAAGTGTGTCCGTTGTGAGCTAATCTTGATATAGACCGGTTTGAAATCCGCTAAAATCTCTTGTCTAATATCGGTACAACAAATAAACCTCAGAATTCAAGTGGAGATTTGAATTAAGTTACAGCAGCAATTTAAGATGTCGCTGTAAGTTGATCGCATTACAATCGCGCCTTCGCCACAATCGTACGCACCGCATTTCTTGTTAGTCTCGCAACTACGAAATGCGGCGCGTACGACGTCGGTTAAGGACGCCTTATCCGCTTAATATCGTTATGGAAATTAATACGAATCAGTTACAAATTGACATAATATTCTGTAAAAATATATGTGTTAATTGAGGATATGTCACAGTGAAATTTGTTAATAGAAACACAATCAGATGAACTTGGCTTGATAGGATTGTAAAAAGTCCAAAGTTGCCTCTTTTTAAAAACATTTTCAAATCTACAGATAAAAGATTAAACTAATGGATCTTATCTTATTACCAATCTTTAGTTTAAGTATTTATCTAGTGAAACTCGCTTAAATTCATAATTTAGAGCTATTTTCCAAATGATTATTCCTAAATACATACAAAAAGCGCGACTCCGTGGTCATCCTCTTTTCTATGTCGGTCACATTAAGGGTTTATTTATTCCGAAGCTTACTTTCGGAACAAATGAACCCTTAATGTGTGGTGTCAATTGCATGTCCTGCTTGACCAATATGTGACCACCTTTATAAAAACTTTTTTTTGATATATCTTAGTTTATATGATGGTCTTATAAAAATATTTATTTACTCATCATGAAATTAGGTAATGGCAGATGATTGGGGGAGAATAATTAATTTTAAAAAAGTAATGATTGAGTTTTGAAAAATTTTTTCTTTTACTTGAAATAAAATATCAAAGTAGAATCAAAGCAACTGTACCGTTAAGTTTAATAAAATCTATCTTCTGTGTACAACGATTACTTGACCGTCGGAAAACCGTAGAAAGCGGGCACTCATACTAATATTAACTAAAGTATGTTTGTTTGTCCTTCCTAACGAAGCGACCAATTGATTTTATTTTTGACATAGACCTTAATTGAAAGAGTAACATGTTATTTTTGGTCTTGGAAAAAGATCACGTTGCCAAAGGAGACTTACAAGAAAATTCTTATTTTGCGTTCGATAAATTGTTATGTAGAGATGCAGTGACTAGAAATATCACGCGAGAAAAGCCACGGTGTAAAGCTAGTTAGTAAATAAAATAAATAGTCGCACAAACGCAACATTTGTGCGATAAATTGTTATGTAGAGACGCAGTGACTAACGGCGATTTCCCGCGCTTTTCGCGTCAGTTCATTGTTGCATTCCTGTTTCGTGCAATTTATTATTAGTTCTATTCGATACTGTGGTCGGCAAATGTCACCGGTTATTTTTGAGCACAAGGCACGCTTGTCTGCCACTGATTTAAGCCCGCGATTGTTGAGTTTGTGAGCAAAATTTGGCACAAACATCATTTACAATAAATCGGTTTTGATTTAGCTTGTAATTAAAATAAATAAAACGTAAGTGGAAGGATTGGGTGACTAAAGGTTTACCATTCTCCAACAACTATCCATTTTGTGCCTATTCATTGTTATAAATCTTGTAACTCACCTACTTGTAGCTAATGTACCTAGCTATAGATGAAATCCTTACAGCTTTCATTAATGCAGAGAAACGGGAAATTTTGAAAATTTTAGTTATCTGCTTCTTTCACTCATGTCTTCAATTGTGACTGAGCTTGCTGCAGAAATACGTGTTCTAACTAGCGCATCGAAACCCGGGGTTGCAAGGACTATTTTTCAAACCCGGGTTTTTAGCGATCCCTAAAACCCCCCCTAGCCCTGGTTCTAACCCCCTTATTAGTGAAGATGATATAGAGCGAATGTAACGCCGTCTGCTTTCATAAGATACATTGAAAAAGTTTAGAAAATACGTTTCCTAATTAATTTTTATAGAGACTTAATTAAATAAAATCAATTTTAAAATTATTTCACTAAATATAATTTACCTACTAAGGTTTAAAGCCATTTTAAACTAAAAAAACGGGATTACAAAAAATCTCGAAATGTGATAAATCAAAACCAGTAACTATTTACAGCGACTTCTATACCACGATAAATTATACCTATATATGAATTTGTCTCATGCAAACACTTGTATACATTTACTCACATTAACATTATAAAAATACGTATCTTAAAAAATAAAAAAAAAATAACTCAAATAACAACCCAAAACAAAAAGCTTAACCAAAGATTTTCATCAACTTTGAACGTAAGTCCACAGCAAAAACATGTCTTAAAAATAGACAACATTATCGGATATGTAGTACACAGGCACATAAATATATATTATTATTGAATGAGACATTTTTCTTATCGATCCCCGAACATAATAAAGACGTAAGTTTTAACAACTTAAAACAAAAACCCGTACGTACTTTGGAACCTTCGAGGTTGACGAATAATACAAGTCAGGACACAAAAAGTTCAAGTTAATAACTATAATAACAATTTAATTAAATATCCTATTTATATTTTAAATATATATAAATGTCTCTTTGTTTGCGTGATCCATCAATCGCTGAAAGATTCTGAAGATATTCAGATAGAGAATTAGGATGCTTTTCATTCCCATTAAAAGCTTTCGTGAAATAAATCGTACAGACAAAGCCGTGGATAAAAGCAAGTTAAGATATAAAAATTAATATCATTACACTTTTTTGGTTTTATGATATTTCATAATCATATTATTAAACAAAATAAATTTTATAGTGATTTTTTTTTAGCTATATATTTTATAAACTCATTATTTAGAAATTTATGAATATTTATAAATGTCTTAATAAAATTTCTCTATACGGACCTAAAATTCAAGATTTTTTTTATAAAATAATAATTATGATCTTTGTTTTAATGTTTATTGTTTAATTTAAATACTGAAACTATTTAATGTACTAAAAACTTCAAAATGTAAATAATTTTTAAATTTTGAAATACTTTTTACTACAAATAATAAGAAATCATAAATATTGAGTACAAATCTCATTGTAAGCATAGAGGATAAATGTTTCGTAAACCGTCCCGGTCGAAGGTCGTTCCACTACTCCAGTTTCCGCCTCAATATAACATCTCCAACCTCACAGTTAACCCTAAACTAAAGACCCTTTCTTAAACTGTTTTTTGACAGAAAAAAAACTACGCTCGCGCGTTCTTGCACCCGTCTCAGTATTCGTGGCCCAGCGGCTGCAGCGTGTAGTCGCTCTACATTACACGTACGAATCGAATTCCGAACTTCCAGGAGCACGGGATAACTCGATTGACAGCTGTCAAAATTGACACTTAAAATATATATATTTTTTAAGTTTTTCAAAATTATAGGCTAACGTAGTATCTATAAATCTACGTACGTTATAATGTAGAGTCATCGTTTGAAACCGCCCGATTTTTTAATTGTTTAATCGTCGAAACGGTACAAAATTTACATTTCTGTAAACATTTGATAATTTCGCGGTCGGATCGTGCGTGGTTTTTATGAATGTTTTTGCGCGTAGTGGGGGAAGGGTGGGGCCTCTGTTGACTCGTCCCTCTCCTATCGAGTATTTTGATTTAGTTTCCAACTCTTACGTAGTTGTGGCATTTTTTTCAGTCGCGTGTGTAAGGCGCGCGCGGCTGTCGTTTCCTAACTTTAATTTTCTTTTCCGATTATTTTTTCCCTTCGAGTTTCCCGCGCTCTACATTTATTTTTTTCAGGCTTTACCGAGCTTGCAAAGACTAAAAAACTGTGTGTGAATTTTTGTGCGTGTTTAATTGGATTTTGTGATAAGAATTTGTGACTTTGTTGACAATTTTGTTTTGAGTTTGGATGACTAAACAGAGGTAAGTCTTATTAATTTGATATTAATTATTCATAAATTATTAATAACAGTACATAATTTAAACTTTGAAAATTAAGTCAACGAATTAACAAATTTAACAAAAATAAAGAAGTGAAAACTTTTTTATTTTTGTTATTTTTTTTTCATGCCATGTCAGCTAAAGAACTATCGCTTACTGTAATCTAATATAGATCTAAATCTAGGAAATGTTGGGTCAGAGGTCGTCTGGTTGAGAGATCACGACGGCTGTGAATTCAATCCCGACTCCAGTCTGTCATGATTACAGTTTCATTGATAAAATCATTACGATATAGAAAAAAAAAGTTTATTAATAGAGTATTTATCATTTATATTTTTACTTTTTTATCATTATTTTTTAAAGTAGAGTATGGAAGACGTAGCTACGAATAATTTCACGATTGACACAATCTGTATAGTTAATTAATTGTTATTAATATTTTGATGATTGTTTAATTTATCTGTTACTAAATTGTTTAGTTACTTATTGGTTACATTAATACAAATTAAAGGACGACTCACGTATCGTAATTCACAATTTAAATAACAAAATAAATAAATTTAATACATTTTTATATTTTCCGTGTTGTAAACAAAATTTTTACATAATTAATAAGCGAAATAAACTTAAAATTTATTAAGTAGAGTTTAGCAGACTTGTTTTGATAATTTTCTTGTTATAATATTATTACAGTTACTTTATTTAGGTCATAAAGGTATACTTTGCCCTTATAAATGTTTTAATCAAACATTTATTAATTACAAACAGATAAAAGATATAAAAAGTTATAAAGACAATATTGGCGCGCGTCGAAATTTTTCTTTATTGTAATTTGTAATTTTCTTTAATAAAATTTTATATTTAATATATTTTAATATTCACATTTTAAAAGGTACCATAAGTTATTATGAAGGATATTTTCAACTATAACCAATACTTAAGTTTAAGCATTTAAAACTTAACGATACAACAGGTATTACTTAGATATTTATTAACCTTTTTATCAAAATTAGATGAAAAGGTTACTAAATATGTATTTAAATTTTGTAACGTTTTTTTTTTAAATAACAAAAAATAAAATAGGCAACAAAGTTTAATTTGATACGTTTGGCGTACAACTTTTATTTTCCTGAAAATAAGATGCGATAAAAGTTTTAAAAGTTTCACAAGGTAGAGTTTGAAATTAATAAAAAGTACATTTAAGTAAGAACTATCTTATTCCTCGTTGTTAATTACCTATTCTCCTTGTTTCGGCCGTAATATTTGATTTATTGCAATAAAAGAAGTTTTTGATTGCGAAAGAAAAATTAATTATATAGTTTCAAAATAATTTGTTAATTATTCGTAATTTTTTTTTCTCGATTAAGAAGCACATATAATATTTATTTAGCTCTACATAATATAGTCTTAACTATCCAGTATTACGATTATTGAGGAAAATGTTTTATTACTAGTTTTATAAAGAGAAAATATTTGATTGCTTTTTGTTATCTATTAGACTAAGGTTTTAGAGCTGATTTCAATTTTTGATTCATTGACAGAGGCACAAACAAACTATTATATAGTTTTTGCGTTATTAAAAGATAACTATGTCTTTTGGAATTGAAATTTTGGGGGACGTAAAATACGAAATAGCAGTTTTTTTATTTAATTTTCAAAAACCGATTTAATTTATACCTGCTGGTAATTAAAATATATTTTTATTTAATGCTACTAGCTCTTACCATATTATTATTATAAGGTGTTAAGACTTAGGTGAACGAACACCAAATTTTTTTTTTCTATATCGCTTTTTCCTTATTAGTTGAAATTTGACTCATGTAACATGTCATGTTATTTCCATTCATTACGATCTGCGATTCTATTAAGAAGCGATTAAAGGTGATAGCACATTTTCAGCGCCGCACGCACCGCACTTCATGTTAGCGGTATATTCACTTTGTAGCCCCGGCTAGGTGAGCGTTACCGACGACATTTCGGTATTCAGAGATAACTTTTAAATTAACCTATAAATAGATTTTTATACCATGATAACCAAAGACATGTAAATAGCCTACACTCGCCTAATCTGAGCGCTCGAGTAAATCCAAAGTTCCCCTCTTGGGCTCCCCTACTATTAAGAAATGCGGCGCGTACGGTGCATGCGGCGCGTTGCTGACAAATATGCGATCACATATTAAAAGGATTGTGTGTTCCATATAACAGGCCATAAGTCATAATGTTTTCCACCCTCTAAACCCTCACGTAGAGTAAAGATTTTGTATTATGTAGAAGAAATGCCTCAAAACTAGGCTTTAATGTTTTTGTTTTTTAAATATTTATCATAGATTTCGATATATATCATTTTTGTGATTTCATATAAAAAAGATGTTCCAATATTTTTACATATTCAATAAATATGAAAAAAATAAATATAGTTTTCTAGTTTAAAAACATAGTTTCCTAGTTATGAGATATTTTCACAACATACTTCAAAATCATTACTCTAGGTGAAAGTTTAGAGGGTGGAAAACATTATCGCCCGTTGTATGACATGTTGGCTAAGGACTCAGTTCTAGCTGAGCAAATACTTTGCCATCCAGATTTTGGCGTATGGCTATACGTGGTGCACCGTTATCGTAATCACAAAATCTTTAATCGGATAAGGTCGGGGCCCATTCGGTCATCCATTCACCCGACCAGGATTTTGACCGGAAGCCCGCCTTATCAGCCAACCGGACGTGACGTCACCGCACCAAACAATGTGAACGAACGTGATCGTTATAAAAATAAAGAAATATTCCTCCGTTTCCCCGTAAAACAATACGTCCAACTCGAGCAATAAAACATAAATACGAAATTACACTGTGTACGTAACTTTTTTTTTATCGTTTTAAGGCAAAGGCCTTTTGTTATTCTGCCGCGATGATGGATATAATATTCAAATACCCTCACGGCGCTAACTGGAAACACACCAATTGTAATTCAAAATGGATTTCCAATAAAAAACACATTTCCTAATTTACTCGGACTCGTAACGCGGCATTGTGGCAGAACAATGGTTTGACTCACGTCACGTGATTCATTCAAATCTTAAACGATCCTGATAAGAGTTCGAATTTTAAAATTAAACAAGAATATTTTGTTTATTTTTTTATTAAACACGATTCGAAGCTATGAAATCATTGGCTTAAGACCAGATGATATCTGTATTCGCTTCGGTTTGTAAAATTCTGTGTTTATATTCTAACTTCATGTTTAAATTAAATACAATTATATAAAGAAATAATATAAGTATTTAAAAAAATATTTATTAACACGATAATACTTTCTTCTGATTTTCTATAAACCTCTAAAGGAAGACATGATTCACGCTTATAAGAAAATTCCTTTTTAATTGGAATAAAGAGGTCCTATTAAATTTGATTTACAACGTAATAAAAGTACGCTATGATTATATTTTATTGTCTTTGAATTGGTTTCAATATTCATCTGATAGCGAGCTTACCTCCTTTAATAAATAGGTATATATAATAAACGCGTGCACAAAGAACATTTTTTTTTACAAATTCCAAAGCGTTGCTTACTTCTGATATAAAGAGGAGTCCTACATCATTTAATATAACATTAAATTAATATTGATATTACATACTTCCTTACTTTATATTAAAATATTATTATTTTTTTATGATAATTTGGCGGGCAAGACGGGCTATATGATAGGAAGCAACTGCCGTCGCCCATGTACACTCGCAACATCCGAAGAGTCGCAAGTGCATTCTTTGTGAGGGAATAGGAATAGGGCATTAGGGAAGTTGGGCCACCGGTAAACTCACTCACTGAACGAAACACAGGATAACGCGGTTTCACGTCAGTTCTCTGTGTGACCTGTGGTATCACTCCGGTCGAACCCATTCGTGCCGAAGAATGGCTCTCCCACGGCAAAGAGCATCCTTATTATGTACTAGAGATCGCAAAATGTCTCATCGATACACGCCTCCAGCCGAGTTTGAACCTACACCCTCTCGAGTGCGCAAAGGTTTACCTACTAGGCCACGGACGCTATATAAAATGCGAAAGTGTGTCTGTCTGTCTATTCCTCTTCACGCCTAAACCGCTAAACCAATTTTGCTGATAATTGGTATGGAGACACTTTGGGTCCCGGGAAAGGATAGGACATAAGAAACATTTGATCCCAGGCGTCTATAAAAATGGGCGCTCCCGCGCGGTAAACGAATTTTGTCGCAACATCATCTAGTTAAGATGTTTCTTTGCAATGGTGCAGATAGATTATAATACAAGTAAATAGTCCTCAAGCTTAAATGCCTTCAACGACACTGATGTTCAGTGTCGTTTTTGACATTTTGATGCCATCATAATCAGAAGAAAAATCTCTATCGACGTGTATTACCTAAATTTTTGTAGCTTTTACAGTCATCGGGTTATGAAAATGAATATTGCCGTTATGAAGTACCAATTAGAAAAATTGCAGCGTTTTTTGCTGATAACTCAAAAAGTACTTTTTGTACATAGCGGCATTTTAGCTTGAGGACGGCAGAGTAGATAATACTGCATCAACACATAGACTAACTTTAAGTAAGAAGTTAGCAAAAAATTGATCAAAAATTTAAATTGCAATCCTAAAACAATTATGAATAATTGTAGAATTATATTTTCATTATATAAGCCAAGACAACTGATGAATAGACCAAGGCAGCTTCTAGAACGAAAAAAAAATCTTTGTCATGTATTTTCCAATTTAAATGGTTTTAAATATTCTAAAATAGTTTTGTACTTGCTAGATAAGAAAACTAATTTTTACCAGGAAAAACTGAAAACTGTTAGATAAGTAATCGAAATTTGTCCAGGAAACATTCCATCGAGTATGATTAGGAAAAAAATCGGGAAAAATAATATTTGTCGTCTCAGGACTTGAAAGACCAGCGCAGGATGATTTTTTTTTAAATTCATATAATTTGAAAAATACATGAGATCTTTTTCTGGTGGTCTTGATTTATTGCCTGTTTTTGGTTTATCGTTGATTTACGGGAGAACCTATATGTTAAGTAAGATACTATTACTTAATATATACATATGTGTTGACAGTATTGTCTCTATCTTTATAATTATAAGAACAAAACTTGTTCTAAAGAACGCAAAGTACAAAGAAATTATTGTAGTCACAAATGAAGCAAATAGGACACTCTGAAATTACCTACTAGTAAATGATGTCCATATCTGGTCTGTCCGTCTGTCAGTAGCTTAGTTTGATTGTCGTTTACAATCGCAAATTGGCAGTTTATTCCGCTGATGTCTCTATTAATGAAGTTGGACTCGTTTGTTTTTTTTTGGAAGTTTTTTCTTTTTTTTTGTTGCTCTACCAAAGTTTTGCAAGCGTTGCTTCTACATTGTGAGTCGAATATATTCAAACCTTTTGTCGTAAACTAATAACTATATTATCTAATAACATAAAAACTTCATTCTATAACAATGTAAAAAGTATAAAACAATGTAAACGTAATAAATGCGTTTAAATTTAAATTAAAAATGTATTAAAAGTAAATATATATTTGTAGAGATAAGGATAGAGCTGTATTAATCGCTATTTCGCGTGCACAGATAGCATTGATGTAAAATTCATAGATACAATATAAGATTAGTTTTTTTACGCCTCAAACATATTTAAAATTTAAAAAAAGTTGAATCCTAATTTTTTTAAGTTTGAAAATAGATGTTTCTTTAAACGAACGAAGGGACCACACATTTGATTTGGTGCATGATTTCGCCAACAAATTAGATATCATTTTTAAAAATGACATATTAACTTAATCATAAAATTAAGAACAAAAGATGTAACAATTATAATAAACACGTTGCAAAATTCATTTTTTCATCTCAACAATATTCTCCTTTCTTATAACACATGCAATTGTCATTAACCAATTAGCGAGCCGTTTTGAGCCCTTTCCCACCGAGATAAGATCCAATTCAGGTTATAAATTAATTCAGGACATCCAGCTGCTCCTCCGGTGTTAGACGAAAATTTACTTTAAAGTTGCGGATAAAGGTTGAATTTCCTTTGAATCGCACAAATGAATGATACTAAAGATGAAATGCGAAATGGATTATTTTTTTCAAAAATGGAATTAAGCAGAGACAATACCGTTCATTGTTTTAAAGATGGCGACCGTTCGAATATGCGATTATTACGGACGTATGATAATTTTATTAATGCAGAATAATCAATGGGTATTCTGTTTTATACTGTTATATAGTAATTTTGACAATGACTTGCCCTGCAGTGGAACCTTAAGCGTCTTAGGTTTCTTTATAGTTTGTTTATTGTACATGGGCGTCAGTAGTTGCTTACCATTAACCGTTTGGTCGTTCGCCACTTTATTTTATAACAAAAAAATAATTTTGTGAATCAAAACTCAGGAAATCCATAACTCTTGACGTACAGGAAGCAACATCATAACGTTCACCGCTACAACAATCACCTTCGAATCTTCAATCAGCGGAATAAACGCGACTTCCGAATTGAATTGCGCCTTGATTTCTATAAATTGGAGAGAAATCCCTTGTTTTGTTTTACTTTTTGGAATTGAATAAAAAAATGTCATATATTTTTTATAAACCCAAGGAGTAAGTATTAGTTTTCTGGAAATGTTGGAGACAAGGAACCATCCTTGTCGAGCTGAGATTTTTTTGTTGAAACGCGCATTTAACGCAACACGCAAAATAAGACCTAGTAAGTTTATAAATTTTAGAGTCCAATTTACCGATAGGCGATAACATCACGCAGCTGATTGTTAAAAACTAACTAAGTATGCATTAAACTATATACGAAGGCTATCTGTCAAATTTTTAAATAATTTAAAAGAGCTCAAATTGACAGTATTGTAAATATGACCTCGCTAGGTTTTGTAAGTGTAATTACTGACAACTTTTTATATAAATAACATTTGTAATTTGTAGAACAGTTATAATACGTACTTTGTGTAAAAACTTCAGCGCTACCAACATAATTTCAAATGTCGTTTTAGAAAAATTGAGAGTTAGAAGCTACAGCGCTTTTTTGAATTAACAAAAATTAATATTAAACAATCATAAGTTAGACATTTTGCTAACTAAAAATAATATAAAAGTTAATGAAGTACTTCATTTTTGAACTTTCGATTTTTTTTACAATCAGTTCTACCAACATAACAATCGAAAACTAAGTTTCACAATAGATCGCTTCCAGTATTCCGTAGATTAATATGACGTGACAGACTTCCAGAAAGCTGAATAGTAATTTAAATAGAGCGATCCCTCAATTGAGGTTAATTCTCGTGTTTAAGGAATATGTAGAGTTTAATTACGCTTGTGAAATAAGGGAACGGTTTTTTGTCTTAGTTTCATGATGGACGGAATTGATGAAAATGATGAATCATTTTGTCAATGAGACTTCTACGTACATACTATCAGAGAATTGATTCATAGGTGTACTACGTAATTTGGGCGAATCGTATCTTAGATGTTAGGTCGTACGTAACATGATGTAAGTCAGTGTATGTTTTGTCAGAGAATATTATTCTGAAATAACTCTTATAAATTACTTTCTAAACTAGACCGCCTAGAACTTTAGGATAATTATAGAGCAAACGCAACTTTTGTTTGTGCAGAAATTCCTTTGTCGGAAATGCAGAGCTACCCACAATCTTCGTAAATAAAAAAAAGTCTCGGAAGTGAAAATATTTCTTTGTAAATATTGTTTCTAATTTGACCCAGACAGACACGTTTTTGCATTTAAAATATCACTACCACGATAGAGATTACTAAGACTAGTAGGTATACTTTTTAATTATTGCAAAAATCAATCAAACGTCTAAAGCTTTCAAAGTCATTTAGAACGAACACGCTTGGCTATTCAACACCGTGATTTCTCCACCTGAAAGAAAAGAAAAAAAAACGCATCACTAAACCGTCAGAGCCGTGCGCCTGCGCATCTGACGCATTCAAAGCCATCAATAACAGTTCATATTCAAATTTCTGTTATGAAAATAGGATGAATGGTTATTTTTCAACGTTCCCAGTATTCGTTGTCACTTGATATACGACACGCACAGGAAATTAGACAAATGCCATATAATTTGTTCATTAAAGTATTGTGTCAGCGGCTTAAGAGTTAAGTAACGTTGTTAAACAAGAGATCGTTGTTAAACTGTAACAGGAATTCGTTTGTTTAATTACACTTGAGACGAAAAAATTTGAGCGTAAACAAGTATTTAACAATCAATAAATAATTTGTAAATCCACACTGAATTGTAAACGAAATAAATATAAACAATAAATTGCAGTTGTTATATCGATACATTGAATCAAACATAATGACGTCAAAAAGCAGAACGAAATTCTTATCTCGGACCCGTCGTTCCAAATTCAAAATATGAGTGAAGCAATTGAAAAACGAAACGGAGCAAGTTCATATTACGGAGCGCGTTCCAAATTTAAGTGTATTCAAATATCGAACGTCAAAATGGATTACGTTAGCTGGAGCACATTTTTCTCTACAGTTTTTATTATTATCTACTTCGATTATAAATACTATTCATTATTTCCAGCTCGTAAAACCACGACGAACATTCAATCAAGTGTAGATTTAAATAAAATATTACTCAAACTAATAAAATCATAATATCGAAGCTAGTTTCGTTTCGGCGGAGATATGATCCCATTGATTGATGGGTGACCGCGGTAGACCCACCAGCGATACTAGACCCGCGTCTCCTTTACTTTTTGAGAGAACTAAGGTCTTTCATGACTGGTAATTGTTCTATCTTAGTATGTTGACCCCGTGGTGGGCTAGCTCGGATGTTTTGGACTTAATTAAAAAAGTATAAAATGTATTGCGTGTCACGACCGCCCCCATATTTTTGATCAAACGGCGATTGATGTATGAGTAAATTATACAGATTATTATTAAATACAGTTGCATATTATAGTCAATTGTCTTAGTATTAAGCGACCGGAAAACTTTGTTCCGCTTTTTACTAAAGACGCGTTGACGTATAAGCATGCAATTTCCCCCTGTTATAGTTGACATGGAGAAGCGTGGTATACCAATACTATTTTTTAAAATATGCTTTTATCTTGGATATTTTTAATAAATAGACCGCTAAGCACACTACAATATTTTGACATAACACAATAATCATACACGAAATTTATTTATTTATTTATATGGAGCTTCGGCTATAACCATGGCCAGTGTCACAATAATGGGACAATACAAAAAAAATCTCAAATTATCGAAAAAAATCTCTTCTAGCATTCCTAAAAAATTATTAATTGCTATATAATTTTTTAAGGAACACTAGAAGAGCTAATAACTTCTCCGCAGTTTAACTCATAAAGTGCTAATAAAATTATAACAGCATTTTTTATTTAATCACACTATTACTATATACAAATTAATCGGATTTCACGGTGTGATTTTTATCTTAATTGATAAAGTATATCATTCAGATATCATTAAGGCGACGCGGCCTGGAATGCGGGCCACCCCGGCCTAACGCGTGCCCACCGTGTTACGTAAGTATACGTGTATGGATTGTAAATGTATAGCATTCTATACGTTTTCACCGACGAAATCGTAAAAAAAATGTCTAGACAAATACGTTTGGGTATGCGAATTTTAATTTAGACTTTATTTTTTGTAACTTTTAAAATTGTATGGGGGTAATATTTTTATTATATTGTTATTTTCGCAGACATCTCATTAAATGAATTTTCTCCTCGTGTTTCATTTGAAACAGTACAAAATATCCGTACTGTAAAAAATATGCTATTTTTAACAGTACGTATAATTTATGTAACTAGAAACTACATCTTAATTTTCCTTCTCTCTCTATTAATGCTGAAAGCTGATGTATCATCATTTAGCCAACCATACACCTATTAACACCATTTCTCAAATTATACATTGCGACGTGTTGATTCATTCTAATGCACCATTATAGTAACGTTAGGGGTCACATCTTGAAGACAATACGAGGCCTCGTATGGGGGAAGGGGGGAGAGGGGTAATTATCCCCCCCTCCCCCCACCGCGCCTCTCGAGCCACGCCCGCCATTGTAATACTCAATAACGATTCCTCGTCGATAAATATTAACTTTTCCATTTTTAAATTTCGATTAAAAGTTCGATTGTCTTAAGTGTGATATGAGATAAGTTTTACATAATCTTCTCTGTTTATTTTTATTGTCGTTTTATCTAGCCAATTTTATAACTCACTCTCATTGAATACTGCAATGATAAATTACAGTCAATAAATAAGTTTGTTAAATATCGGATAGACATATTGCTAACTTCGTAAAACACTGTAGCTTGTCCGTAGTTAAAATTAAAAAAAACAACTTAAATTCGTTAAAATGTAAAAAAAAAAATTACATTTTAACGAAATTATTAAAACATACGGGTCTACGTTATGAACCATGATTTAACTGCAATACAGTTTCAGGACTTAGCTAAACTGCATTATAAGACGCTAAGCTTTCATTGGGAGTTTACTCAGCTTTACCAATTCCGGTAAATGATTTCAGTCTCGGCTTAGTCTATGAGTCAATTTCATAGAAATTTATTCCTTAATAGTTGTTAACCGTGACTTCTGAAAATAGCTACAGGAATCGTACATTTTTATTTAAAAATAGCTTTTGTCCTTTTAGGTAAATTATTACCCTGCGATAAATTTCAACTACAGCTCAGTACTCAGGAGCCCTAGTCTCAAATCTTTGAACTCGAGCTAAGGCTACCATAGACGGCAGCTTATAAACTTTCATCATCAGCTCCCTTAGTATTAATGTAGATTAAGATTAAACAAAATACCATAAAAAAGATATATATTTTGGTAATCGTTTTTTTAACTTGTGTGACACGAGCAGTGTACTGCGTCTTTAAGTTGGTAATGACATTCGTCACGCTCCATGTCCTAGCGGCGTCTCAAACATTTTTTCCTTGGACCTCAACTGACAAATTCCTCCATGTAAAAACGTCGTTTATAGCTTTATCGGCCAAACGGCGCGTGTAGAACCGCCTTAACAGCGACAATTACATTAGCACACAATGAGAAAGAAAGCAATATAAGCTTTTCTAAATTCGTATACATCGGCAATAGCGTATGCCAAAATGCCAGCGACACAAACAATTAGGAATGTTTTCTATTGCGAAGATGAAACCCGGAATCGTCGACGCCCTTATTTTATCAATTTAAGCAGACTAGAAACCTACTCGTGGTCGAGAGATTGCTTTATACATTTAAATAGAAAAAAAAATTAAAATATACATTTTTACCGAATGTGTATTACAAAAGTTTTGCTAAGGGCATTAATTATACAGATATATTGGTAGTTATTTGTATATTAAATGTCACTGGTACAATGGAACGATACGAGATTGATGTGTAACAAATCCCCCGAAACCTTGCGCAAGAAAACACAACGCCTTTATGCCAACTACTTAAGGTACATATTCGAAGGCTTCAAAGTAGCATAACTATGTACGCGTATGAGAATGTCAGATTAGAGAGCCATTATTTTCGGTAAACGATACGCATCTACGTCTGTTCTGAGTCGACGTGCCGGCTAATAGTTCAGACGAAATAATCTTGACTGGCAAAGGCGATCAAACATTTTATTCACATCAACTCGAATTAGGTTCGAACTGGAAAACCGTTACTCTGTAATTAATACCACAATAAGTAACACAAATGTCAAAAGTAGAGGAATATGAAAGTAAACTCTAAAAGGACTAAGTTAATGTACAAAGTTTACCTTTTATCAATGCATTTTGCTATGATGTCTCAGAAAACCTAAATGACAATTCAAATTCCAGAGCCAAAACTCATTATGAACGCCACTAAAATAATGTCTTCAAATTCTCAAAACGCATTCATCAAAAATAAGAAAATAATTAATACCCGTTTCGGAATGAAACGGAGCGCTTAGAACGGACATTACAATAAAACAATACGCCGCTCGCAAACCGAAAACAAAACACAGAAAAATATGAATTCCAATCGAAACGGCCGAGAAACAAAAGATGGTTGATTTTAATGAAATGAAAATAAAATATAAATACTTTTTGGCAAGCGAGAATTCTTACATTTTTAATTTGCTACCGCGGAACGGGAAAAAACGTAGGATTCCCATACAATACCCCGCTGATTAGATTTCGATTTTAACTAAGCAAATTAAAATTTTATCTTTTTATGTTTACCTCATACCAGTATATTAATGTTGGAGTAAAACATTCGTTATCTTGATTTCATTAGTTTTGTTTGGTTTTGCCAGATTTGCAGATTTTGCTATCATCAACTTAGTGTAAGCTTCTACTTTGTTAACACCACTCTTTCCTACATCCTCAGCCTCAATTTAACCTTTAGGATCTATTTTCAATGAAAAAATGTGTCATTTCAACCTTCTTTACTAGGACCGATCATTTATTTTGCCTCATTTTAAGCTTTAGGATCTATTCTGCTATAAAAAAAATGTATTATTTCAAATTCACCTTTATGAGTTGAACCTTCTTTACTAGAATCGATCGTTTCATCGACTACTACCATAACTTCAATAGATGTCCCGAAATAAGAAGAAACTTTTGATGGTTTAAACGTTATTAGCTGACCATATTTCGTGGAATAACACATTGGCGATACAAAAACAGAACGATTTCAACATCAATTCCAGAACGTAATAAAAATCAATCATACGATATGAGAATTTTTAACATTGGGATATGGTTTTCGAAAATAGACGTTTTGAGTGCTTCGGATAAGATAGACGTACTTGTGTACATCGTAATTAAAAAAAGGTGTATTTATAGAACAAGATGTTTAGTTTACCCTTCAATATGTGCTTTAGATTAAGGAAAGTTATAATCTTTTGTTTCTTTTTAAAGACTTTGTCATAGCGCTTGAAACGAGTAGTCATTTCTATTTTTTTAATATATTTAAGTTTACGAATTTTTACGATGTTAAGAACAGACGCATAATTTTTTTTTTCAAATTAGAATCTACGTTTAGGTATTTGTAATGTTATAGGTATATTCTTCCTTGTGTGAACCATGGTGTTTCTACGTGTCTGATTTAACAGTTCGCTCAATCTCTTTGTATTTACTATTACGACGCGCTCGAAATTCAAAAAATGCATTGTCAACTTGCATCATATATGTAGCGTAAACACTGTTATTTATTGTACCTGTGCCAACTTCACCTGCCAAACGCCGCCTCCGCTAATAAAATCGCACTTTTTGTAGGTATTTTTATTGTTTTTCTATGAACATTTATTTTAGAATGATTGACGTCTTTCCAACATGATATCAGTTTTATTTATGATCTCTTGCTCATCTTAAATTTTTGTTTTAAGTTTATTCAATTTTTAGACCAAATTTTTTTGTAGGGTCATCTTTACATATGCATTTCTCATTAATCCCTTTTAATACAACGCTGAACCTAGATCGTCTTTTGTCTGGATCTTAATTCTGTACTAGCCTATAGTCAAGTGCAACTTTCAGTAGTAATATTTCATAATAGTTATTATAATGATCGCTATAAGCGAGAATAATAAAAACAAATTGCTCACTTGCGCAAATCATTTTCCCGTCCGCTAATATGATAGAATAACATTTGTTCGTCTAAATATAATCCGTATAAATCTAGTTGTAGTTCGAATAATGTCTAGAATTAAATCTATACGGTGCACTCGAAATAGGGCGCGTTTGTTATATTTTAGTTCTGTCTTTCTGTAAATTGGCAACAGTGAGATCTTTTGCAATTGCAAAACGATCGCAGACTCGGATAATGTTGTATCGAAGAATGTGTCAATCAGTAAATAAATCTTCGCCATCGTGACAGTCTTTTGCTGATATTTGTTAATTATATAATGAAATCGATGGTTTTATTTTTAAGATGTTGTTTCATTTTTCATTTACGTATTGTTGGTTTCTTCGAAAATGTTTGTTGCAACTTTAATTTTACATTTTATAGACACCTTAATATAAAACTTAACTACTTTTATGGAAATTTTTACATTTCTAGTGTTACCGTTTTTTCGACGTTTAACGTTGTGTCGATAGACACTATGAATTGTAACTTTATGTTAACTCAAGTAGTTTCATTTTAATAATAGTTTTCTGCGTAATGAAAAATAGTAATGCATCATTACGAGTTTTTATCGATTCACATACATCATCGATCGGACACGTTTGCAGCCCTCAAAGGTTAGCGCTCCGAAAACAGGTATCATTACAATGGCTAGTTAAAATAATAAAACAATAATAAACTCTATCAATTCAGATACAATTTAATACCTTATAGAGAAATGGAACAGAAAAAACCCGACCAACGCCGGCGCAGGCTGAAAATTTACATTTGTAATCAGAGCCATTAGCGTCTACAATAAACTGCATTGACACACGACGGAGCGGGACGGAGCTAGCGCGCCAGACCGAGACGGCTAGCGTTCCCCACGCAGCGCGGACACAATAGCTAAACAATCGCGAAAAGATGTAATCCACGGTAACCGCTTTCCGAAAATGAACTCTAAATCAACATAATAGATCTCTTATTTCTCCAATTAACCGTGAAGATTTAGTGAACGACGAATTGGATGCGCTATCAAAGCGTGCTACGTTGAAGCGAGAGGGGTGTATGTGGCGAAGAGAGATAAGTGGAATCTGTATTTTCCATTTCAATTAAAGGTGCGTTCAGATTTTATGTGTCCGCGAAAAATGCACGTGGATTTATTTTGTTCTTACCCCATTATCTTGTACGCACAAGGTTTATGATCCGCATGACGACATGTGCAACGCGATGCATGCAAAATTTACATGTTGCGATGATATGCAAATGATTGTAATTTATTATGCGTTTCGCAACGAAGTCGGATTATGTTTTCTTCTGTAAATTAGTGCATCTTCTGTAACGTTACAAAATTTTGGATATTGCACGATGTATTTGACACCTTCATCCAAAAAGGTCACGCCCAATCCCATCGACGTCACACCTTAATTAATTGATTTGATTATGACCTTACATTTTCGCCAATTATTAAATGTACAATTTATTTGTAGAAAAAAAGGAAAAAATTAAGGTTTATTGATATTATGTTGTCACGACTAGCGTACTTCGCTCAGCGTCAAGTGGTGAATATTTTTTTTGTGATGGCCTACTCATGAAAAGTAAAATATTTTAGAAAATAAAGTGCGAAGCTTTAAATAAATCACTATTGTCTATAATATAACATGTAAGGAGAAGCTGTTAGACAGACGAAAGAACATACCGAAACCCCAAAAACTCTACTTTTTGCTGAGAAACCTTTTAATTTGCAAATTGTAGCCTAGAAACTTCAAAATCTCACATCAAGGGGTTAAAAGGGGGGATCGAAGGCTACTTATGCGTATGAAGCCACTGTAAAAAGCCAGTAAATCGATAAAACAAACGAAGTACAACATAGTAGACAACAGGTGCAAACGCATGCCTTTGTGGAAATACAGAAAGTGCGATTAATATGAAATACGTTGCGCATTAATTAATACTATACAGTATTCTGCAGGCCGACGAAATATTGTTGTTATTTATGTGTCTGACTTGTCGCTAGAAAATAAACGCTGTCTGGTGTATTACGCTCAGTAGTAGAGACATAATGGACGGATGGATAGAAGACAGGATTTAGGATCGCAAGTTTGAAACATACCCATTCTTTTTATAATACCACAGATTATAAAACAGTACCTAGATACAGTAAAATAAAGACTCGTGAAATATTATGATTGAAATAATGCCACAGATTATTAAACAGTAGATAAATAAGATTTATTCATTTTGGTTTTAGTTCCTAAAAATATTTTAAACTTTTTTTGGAAACGACAAGTTTTTCCTATACATTTACCAAATATTTGGCATATTATATAAAATACTTGGCAAGCCATAAGGAAACATTACATGACATTAATATACGAGTATACTGCAATAAGCACATAGCAGCAAAGAGATACAATTTTCCTAAAATTCCCGCAATTCTAATTGGATTTTCTTGGCGTTTTCAGCGCATTATTTATTAAGTAATATGACATGTCACAAAGGACGTTTATAGCGCATTCTCTGATGTAATGACAACAAAAGCAACACGTTACGCGCTGTTGTTTTGTTGTTCCGTTGCCGACAACACGCAAATAGCCAGACGTCTGCCGCGCGTGTGACGGCGCGCGTAAATAACGATATGTCGCATTGACTTAACTGTTAGGCCCTTTATACATTATGCGATATGAAGTAAATAAGCTTAAATGTGTAGTGCCCTTTATTACGTTGAGCGTGCTGCGTGGTGGTATAGAAAAAAACGAAATGCCGAAGTAAAACGGAAAGAGTGTTAAGGGAATAAAACTCCAAAATGTTTGTTTTATTTCAAATATTGTTCTGAATAATTTTAAACTTATTTTTCATAACAAAAACGAAGAATCTTTCTTATACGCATTATACATCTTAAACTTAATTTAGGTACTTTATCGAACACCTAAAAAGTGCATATAACATTGAAAAGACTATAAGTATGTACAAAATTAACATAACCAATTTCCCGAATCGCAGTTAATTTTTAAATCTATAACAAAATCAATGAGAAGCTATGAGAGATAAAGAGGATGCTTCGTTTGAACATAAATAAATATTTCTTTAGATCCAATACAGCAATATTAAAGTAATATTGTATAGATCGACTGAAGGAACACTTGAAGAACTTAATCAGTGCAAGAACTTCGAATTACGACTGTATTATATGACATTAAAGTTTATTTTCCATTGGATGCCCATCGCACAGCTGGGAGGCTGGTTTTTATGAGATCTAATACGTAATAAGGGTATAGACCGAGAGATAGCCATACGAAACAAGTATTTACTTTTTACACACTTTATATTGGAATTTATGGCGCTAATTAATTTAACACAAAAGAAATTACATGTTTTTAACATAAGAAACGAAGGTCAACTTTATAACGACCACAAATTTTTTAATCTACATCACGTTCTTGTAATTTACCGCTACAAATAAAAATCTACCTAATCAGTCGATAAATCCCTAGTTTTAAGAAGCTCAAAGTAGTAGGGAAACTTTAATTGTAATAAATTATTAAATAGACATTAAAATCATTGTCTTCCGCCAAAATAAAAAAGAAACTTCACGCTTAATCAATCACCTCCTGGCCTATAAAGTGTAGAGTTCAACCGCATCCTGCACCAACCGAGCACCATCCATTGACGTTCGAATTTCAGCCTTAAAATAACCGAACCTTAGAAACCAGCAACGCACGGGATATCCCTACAGTAAGGCCGTTCACCCTTTTTTTTTTCTAAGAATACTTTTTACCGGGAGTAAGTTTTTTGTGGGCACCTAATTATTCAGAAATCTTGATGGATGTTATTTTTATTGATTGTAGATTGTGATGGTTTCCTCGCTTGAATATTTTAAACGGGGACTCGGTAGGAAACGTAAGTAATATTATTGAATAGAAAACACTAATTGAGGAATTTATTACGATCCTAACATATTGTACTATTAGGTAAATTCATTCATAAGCACACGGCATACCTACACGATTTGGTCGCATTGATATCACCTGTGAAAATTACATTGAGTTGACATAAAATGGACAAATAACATAGATCTATCATGTATTTATGAGTTAATTTCTTTGATGGTACATCCAGATTTTGTCGTTTGACACACTTTAATTTTGATAACACGTTATCGTCAAAAATGTCCTGAAAATGTTGTTCTTAGCTTTGCAACCAATTTATATTTCACGTTTGAATGTAAAAAAAACTATTGTTTTTTTTAGAAGGTAGACCTTTATATTTTGACTAAATAGTTTAGTCAAAATATAAAGGTCTACCTTAAAATCTATTTTAGTGTTTTATCAGTTTAATTAGCATGAATGCCGTTTTACGGCAAACTACTCCCTGCTAAATAAACCTACATACATAACATTATCTCAAAATAAAATCCCTGCCATCAGCCATGCACATTATAAAGAATGAAATCAAATAAAATCCTAACAAAACCTAACCCTTCACTGCACGTTCGAATTTTAAAAAATTGAATACAACGCCCGCATGTAACCAAAAAACACCCTCGCCCCAAAATGTTCCAGAAATATTAAAATAGTCAAAAGAGTTAAAATTATAATGGAGGGAAGGACAAAATGTAATCCCAAAACTAACACAGCTGACGTTCCACGCTCTAATCGCTTATTTTGTGATGGATTCTATTTTTAATCGCGAATAACTTTAAAAGGATTTTTTACCGTTTTTTTTTTCAACTTTAAAATCGTTTTTTACTTGGTTCATATGTTGAATTTAGTAATTTTAGTCAATTACTATTTATAATAGTCACCAGGACTCAAAATATCAAACGTAAACAAAACTACCTAATATTAATTAAATTAACATAATAATCGTAATACCTCTAATCGAAATATCCTTTACTTATATTATAAAATTGTTTGACTTAATTCCTTACTTTATTTAAAAAAAAATTTTAAGACTTCGACAACTATTTTTCAAATTTATGGTATCGCGACGGATCTTTTGAATTTGGAATAAAAAAGTTTAAAATTTCATATTCAAATTTCTTTGTTCGGATACATGATAACTCTTTGTCGAGGGATCAGGGGGTCGGCATGACGAACGCAATTTCAAAATGGTAGGGTTTCGCTTTACGTTCCAATTCCACAAAAATGAGACGACGAGTGATTTGACGACTCAAACGGATTGTAAACCCGAAGGTGTCATGCAAAACGGAACTAGCGTTTTTAGCTTTTTTTAGACACATTTTTCGTTGTGTATTAAAAATTATTATCAAAAAATTAAATTTTATATTTTTATTAATTTTCTGTAAATTAAGAACTACAAAAAGTATGCTTTTTAACCTGTTTCTTAAAGATGAAGTATCTGAGTTTTAGCAGGTTTTGACAAAGAATTGTAGCTGGAAAATTAATAAGTATGCAATGTATAATATAGCATTTAATGGATCATTTAAGATTAATTTAATACCAATTAGTTCTTAAAAGATTCATGATATTTAGTTTGAGCTGTTTATTAATTAGAGTGTACGCATAAGAAACCGTTCCCATCTCTGTACTTTTCAGAAAGTATTTGGAATAAAGAGCACTTTAAATCTAAAATTAACATGAGTGAAAACAGAGTTCGAAATGTTCCCATCCACTTGAAACAGTATTACTTTTAAGTCATTTTACTCGTGTACATAAACCCCTCGGCGGGTATAATGCTCGCACACAGCTCCGCCGCAGATGTTGATTCCATATAATAATTCATGTAAAGCACTAACCGACCGAGGGCGGAAGGATTGAGTTCTATTTTTAAAGTTTTTATAATTCCATTCCCGCCGAACTTCTTTTGTGGCAATGTTTTTTAATTGTCTTCGTATGTGACAGGCATGTTATCTTTGAGTGTTTTTAAAATTTCTGAACTCTTCATCAGATGATCATGTAACATCTCAGATATTTTTTAAATTTAAAAATTATCATGTTTACTTCCAGATTCATGTTATCAGTAGAACAATACTGTATTAATAATGAAGGTGCAAATTGATATTATTATATCAACGGAATTTAATGCGACGTCAAAGGGTTATGAATCTCGCAGTCGCTCAATAAATATTAAAATTAAATTCTAAGAAACTAACTCCAATTTATAAATTCTCTTAAAAGCTTTTCAAACGTATTATCTTTTGAGACCATTCATCAATTAAATCGGACATCAGACCTTATTAAAAGGTAAAAAAGGAAATAAATCTCGAGGCGAGTTTAAAAAGCTCCGTTTCGAAGTAAAGAATGTTGTGTACAATCTGGGCTCAGACAAAAAAGTGACAACAGATAAAAAATAAAACACAACAAACACAACACAACGCGGCCGGGGAACAACAGATTATCAGCGCTAAAAGGGTTGCTCCCGCGCTCTCCTTCTTTTGTTGCTTCCAAATTCAAACTTCAAGCCCGTACAAGGAGCATTCGAATGCGAATTCTATTTTTGAATATTCTACCGAGAATTTTTAATTAATGCCGCTCGACTGTGCTCGTATTTTTAAAATTCGTATTCTGTTTTAAATTGACTTCGATATTCAATTTTTGCGTTCGATTCTGCTTTTTTATTTTTATTTATGTTGTGCGATAATGACGTTTCGCTTTAAGTGCTTTATTTCGATTTCTGATTTTATTCCGATGTTCTCCTTGAAGGTCGGTAGTTTTAGTGATTAATGGTCGAGATATGTAGAGTGCTTTTTAAACGAAATATTGAATTTAACGATATTTTGTGGAGCTTCGCCGTCTGTTTATAGCGGGCGTTTGCGCATGTTTTACATCATTGTGGAGATGTAATCTTGGTAATAATGGAAACTATTGCAAATACCTACATTCATATTTCCTTTGAATATCTTCTTCAGATATCAAACCTTTTTTTTATTTTATACATACTTTTACGGAAGAAAGTCTTAAATTTTAAATTTAGGAATCAATTAGAATCTTATAAGCACAAATGATGAAGAGTGGTAGTTGTGTTATGAGTAACCAATAAGTCGTATTAAGGGTCACTTGACGCACGCAGCCAGCATACGCAAGTCGTTGACCCCGATACAAATGGGGACTTATGATGACACCTATTATTGATATTTAATACCTAATAATTTTGTATAGATATTTATCAAAAATATTTAAAAAATATTGCTGAAACCATAAAACCCAAAAAACAATTATTGATTTTCGGTGAGTAAAAACACATATTTCTGTCATAATCATATTATTATTCCCGGCAAAGGATAAATTATCCATTAAATAAATGATATCCATAATATGATCATTACTTCATTTCAGTTAATAGACCTATAGAATTTACAAAAACTCTGAACTTCTAATTTTTTTACGTACACTATGTCACCAGTAAATCTAAAAAATATTTTGCGTCATTTTGGTCTCTAGCTTCCAGATTTAGTATATTAGGATTTTATCTCTACTGCCATAAATTAAAATCCAAGTTTAAAATTTTGTCTTTCTGAGATAGGTAGTTATTGCATAACGCGATTCATTTTAGCGAAATTTCATATCACCGTTTTAGTGTTAGAAGTGGTTTAATAATATTTTGTTTTTTAAATCTTCTATATAAATGTGTGTGATAAATATAATCAAATATATTCCAATACCCAGCTAACCATAATGTAAATACGAGAGTATAAAAAGCTTTTAATTACAGTGTACCATAATGAAAGACTCGGCCACTCGACGTTATAATAGCCACACTTAATATTACATTTTAGAAAATATTTGAATCGTCATGCTCTATCTATTCTTCGTACGAAGACGCATTCCATTCTAATAGGATTCAAAATAAATAAAAAAATATATTTTTAATTGCTTTTTTTTTACAGGTAAGCTTCTGAAATTGCGGCAGTTGTCACAAACCACTGCAACTTTTTAATGACTTCGTGGAAGTTTTGATTCTGCATATATCATGTCTGCAGTGTCTGCACTCTTCTATTAAATAAGGTTTGAAGACAAAAATATTAGTGAACAATAATAGTAAATATAAACAGTATTACTTTATTTATCTTTGTTGAAGAAAGTTTCATTATTCAAGCTTAAAAATGTTTAGTTAAAATTTTATTTGATTAAATATATCTTTTTCCGCAAAAAGAAAATTTTATTAACTGCAAATTCTTATTAGATGTTATAAAAATGAAGCAATAAATTCCAACCTTTTATAGATTGTTGAGTATTCGATATCTAAATATTATAGGGCTCATTTAACATTCGGAGTAACCAACGAGTCGTATATTAACACCTTAATTAATGTCCACATCTACGCACTCACAATCATAAACATTTTTACAACTGTCAACACCGACACAAATATTCCACGCTATTTATGACTTAATTACATCCACTCAAGGCGTAAAATGACTTACGTTTATACTTTACAAATTAGTCGTTTTGCAGACACATCGGGGCCTATTAAATGACGTCATATCTAGTCAGATACAGAAACACATTGGAAAATAAGAGGGCAAGAAAGTAGAGAGCAATCTGCCTCTTTGCTTCGCTATCTACGTATAAAAAGTTGAGACAGCTGCATAAAGGTTATTTAAAATCTCGTTTTGTCCAATCTCTTGAAACAAAGACGCCGATAATTCGTATGAAATGACTGGCATTTGCTTTGTTGTAATCCATTCCGTTTTTATAATCAACTCTAATTGTCATTAATAATTGTGTTTCGTACGAGCGTTACTTAATTTAAAATTATTTGATCTCAAATGAGTATTCCTGACAACTAATGATCACCATACACGGATAAAAACCGATCGCTTATGATATTGCATTTAACATTATTTTACGAGGCAACACTGAGACTCTTTTGCGCGATCTGAATTATTTATAAACAACTTACTCTCGAATCTGCGGCCACATATATTTTACGAATAAATTCATCGAAAAACGCCTTCTATAAGGCATTAATATTTTTTGTGCTGCAACACTGGATATCATGAAAAATATCAATTTCGGAATGTTTCGTTCGATTGTTTAAAAATTTTCGTGTTTCGAACGTCGGTTCGTTAAAGTATTTTTAAATAAAGAATTCGCGTCTCGAATGCAGTTTTCTACGAAAAAGCGAGCGATTTTATGAATACCATATTTAGTCAGAGTAAAAAGTCAATACAAGCCGAAATCGACTGATTGCGTCGTGAAATACTTAGTAACCATGCAATTATTCTTAAAAATATTTTGTTTTTACGATTATAACAGGAATTTTAATTGTTTAAGCTTCATAAATTATAGAGTTCCGTATTTCACATGCGAATTTTACGTGGGTAGGCAAATAATTTACATTATTCTAGCCAGTTCTACTTGTGAGATTATCAGGATAATATGTTTTAAATTAAATAACTTAACATTTTTTTGACTACTGCAAATGACTTTTGAAAGACACAACCACATCAGATAGACGATAAAATATAAATGGATTCGACCGGAAACAAAAAACTAACAATTAATTGTGATTAATAGTTTTATAACAAAAGGATTACCTATCTTTTCTAAAGATTAAAGAGCTTTAAATTTAAAAGATATTGTATAGAACACGGGATACATGCATAGAGTTTTAACCGTTAAACAATATAATGAAAAAAATACCTTATTAATATTTTTCAACTTTTTACCCTTAAAATTAAATTTTGTTTTTAACATTCTCAAAAAACTGCTTCTAGGTATATGAAACACAAATAGCTTAGCACTATAAACGTGTGCCGATAAAAATTCCAGCAAACGTTTTCTGAAAGTTTAATATGACCCATTATTAAATGTTTTATATTCTATAACCATAGTACAACAATGGGCACCATAATTCGGATTATGCAAAAGAAATATATTTTTGTATCGATAATGGACACTTGTTACGCCGAAAGCGGCATAGAAAGTCGTAATAACATATTTGATTGCACGAAATAATTTCACCAGAACGTGAGCGGGGAACGAACCTTGGACATGCATACTGATTCGATTTTTCCGAATGAGACGTTTCCGAAGCGCGGTACTTTGTGATAGTAATCAATTTTTGTCCCCAATGTGATTCCTGAGAAGTTATGAAAAGGTTTATGATCCCTGTCTGTGATGCGACGTCGATCTTTTTTTCATCTAGAAAAATTTCAATCGTTTCCAACTCAAAAATCACGTTGAATAAAAAATATGAATATGAATCTAAAATAACTACTAGCAATTTAACGGTTGATCCGCGTTTTAGATTGACCTGTATTCCTTTAAAAATCTCAGTTCAGCCGGAAAGCTACACGGTAATACCAGTAGCCATGCCAGTGATACCCATTGTGAAACTCCAATAAGTCATGCGTAGTGCGCATATTAAAAACCATCGTTTTGTACCGCAAGCGAAAACGGGAAACAATCGAGCGGCCATATTTGACGGCGTTTGAATATGGAACTATTTAAAATTTCGAATCCGTTGCGTTATCGCCGCAACGTGCTGGCGTTTTCCGATTGATATTTAGAATTTGAAATTGGAACCTATATAATTTATAAATTCCTTCCGCCATTAAAAAGAAAGAGGTTATCCTTTCCGATCATTGCGGCGTCAAATATTTTTCTTTGTGCTTAGAAATAATTATTAGTTTAGCAGTCATTACTATTTATTTATAAATTTCTAAACACTATCAAGCTACCTTTTGATATCGGAAAACGAAGAAACATTGCGTTATATTAGGATTTTTTTTTTACTTTTCTACTATCAAACTGTGTGTGTATTTTACTGTTATATAATTATATAAGTATAATAACTAGTTAATAATGTGATATCTTACGTACTAAACAATTTAAGAGCCATAACGAGGCACAAAAATCGATTCATCATAGTTTTTAACGTGAAAGCCGATTCCGATAAAATATCCAAACTGCGCCCATATTCCGTAACTCTAATTGTTTATTCAAATTTTACGCCACTGTCGCCTTTACTTCCTCTAGATAAAGTTCATTTTTGCATGCCGAATAATGATCCTCTCGAAGCAGCTACAAATTGGTGACTTCCTCGAGGATTTTTATTTTTATTGATAAAGCGTCTCAGCAACAATTGATACAGATTTGGTCTTGAATTGGACGAAACGGGGACACCATTGTCCCATTATAGTGAGGGCATTTCGTCATAAAATTCCTTTGGAATATTAACGTACGGCTATAATATATTTTAATATATTTGGCTTGACGTTCTCTTACGTAGTAGCCAGTATATATTACCAGGAATCTATATATTAATGCGCGTAGATGTAAAAGCATGTAATTTCTCCCAGTTACCATTGATGGTGGAGGAGTGTGAAATACCAAATACCATTATTATTTTAAAATAAGATATAATTTTTGACATTTTTAATTTATAAAACACTACCCACACTACAATATTTAGACATGACAATCTTGTCATACAATTATCGAATTATACACGAAATACTCTTTTGTTTATGGTTGAGGTCTGTTTTTTTCGAGACCTTCATGCCACATTAAAGTCTGTTTATGAGTAATTGAATTGAGAATAGATTATATTTTTTAAAGCTACATGATGGATTTTAATATTTATGATTGAATTTCGACCACAGGGCGACCTTCAGTAAAAATTGTAACTATGACGTTTTCAATTTTAGAAAAGGTTCTCTTGTTTATCTTTATTCTCCGGCATAGACTACAAAACGGATACGCTACATCAAAATCGATACGCAACAAATCTGTTAAAATCCCACTTGAAAATATGGCAACATTATAGCAAACTAACGAGAAACTACGGATTCACCCCAACGCAAAAACAGTGTTAGTATTAAATTTTCCGTCGGACCCCGTCCACTTACGCAACCCTTCCAAAATTTTAAAAATAAACCGGGAGGGGACTTTTAAAATCGTTATTATAATCTGGACGCCATTTTGCCTAGGGACGCGCCCTTCAATTTTAAATCATTTTTTAACAAAAAACCCCTTTGATGTTTATGCATTTCGGCAATATCTCTCGCGCGAATGGCCGCGCGACATTTGGCCATTTCGAGGATTTTACAGATGCATGTTTTAGATTAAAACTTAATGCCACTTGCCCACCCAAGCTCGCGAAGGCTTCATTTGAACGCGATAAATCATCGCTGCTGATGTATTACATATGGCCTAACTGGACTCGTTTACAGCACACGCTCTCTACGCCGACGATCGTCTCTAAACTTAACGTCATATTAATCAACTCATTTATAAGACAAACAAAAAGACGTGTGGGAAAGCCCATTTAATACGCACCAAATTCGAACGAATCTGAAAGGCAGTGAGATTTGAAAAGAGAATGAGATTTGAAAATAGAGCGCCATTAGGACGCACAATGGTCTCCTCTTTGGTCGATTTGAAAAAGGAACAATTTGTTAAACGTCAAATATCAACTTTTTTGTTGTTGTAACTCGACTCAGTGTGATACCTAGATGGAGGTTTTTGTAGAAACGCCCGGTTAATTTCTCATTCGTTTTGTCTAAATGTCAGTTTATTAATGTTAAATTTAAAATAGGAATTTCGAGATAGAGGCGCCGGAGGCGACGTGATTGTTACTTTGTAAAAGTGCTTCAGCAACATACTAATTATTCCTTGCTCTATTGTGCGTGTAAATACTCGGGCTGATACGAAACAAATTTTGAAAGATAAATCTCTTTTTGCGTTTTCTAACCACACATTGTTCTAACCTCTAATATATCCAACTTTCTATCTACAAAACTTTTATCGTCCGATCGTAACATGCGCAATGACATGAAACTATCAATATTTCTAATAACATTTTAGGAGCAGCGTGCCTCGCGCGAAGGCAATATATTAATCATTAGAACGGATTTTCGTGCGCCCTGTCATATGGAGTTCGTTTATTAAAAATGTGACGTATCAAGATCAACATCTCGTGGAGCGAGATGACGAGATACGCGGGCGGAGCGGGGGAGCGAGATAGATTTCCGACGTTTCGACGGGTCATCAACCCTATGTACGTCCTTGTCTAGCAGGAATTCGAAATTTGAATTGTTATTTTTTTAAACCTAATCTAAAGTCAAGGCTTCGTGCATATTTAAAATCATTCTGACAAACTGCATGGCCACTAAGATTAATTTCATCTAGATTCGGCTTCCGTTTTATCGCTTTATCGATAAAAAGAGTTGGAAAAATAAATTTAGTAATTTTATATCTTAACAAAGATTGATAATAGCGTGCTTCCAACTAAAATCGCGGCGCTCGATCGCACTTCAGTAGTTTTTTTAACCTGAGTGGTTTTAGGTTACGGAATCATTGATATGCTTATCTTGGTTAGACATTTTGAGAAATATCGCTATTTTTCCATATATTTTTTGAAAAAATATTTGCTTTTCATATTTAATTAAATCATTTTATTTAAATTTCATACAACTAAAGCACATTATTGACACAAAACTATTACTGTGTCTAGTATTTATTTTACATCGATGCTAAATTATTTATGGTATTATGATAAACAGAATATGAATAGGCGCTTTTTACGAATTCGCCTTATCGGGTTAATGTGATATTGTGTGACATACAAACATATTAGTTTTATTTTCAGATGAGAAGTTTTATATTCTTAATTTAATTTCCTTAGCATCCAGTGTTTGAGACTTGCTGTCACATAATTTTACCACTATTAAATATTTCTGCAACATAGTTTGGTGCTTCTATAACTACATCTAAATTTGCACAAACATTTTTACACACAACTATACTTAAAACATTATAACCAGCTATGAATAAATATATAATAAAAATATCTACGACGCTTCACATCACGTCAATCCTGTGGTAAGTACCTGAGGGACTTGTGTTACGGGTACCGGACAATGGAAATATATATTTCATACTTTTGTGCTATACACAAATTTAAGATTTTTATTATGTGATACCCATATTTATTAATACACATCCAAGACCCAGGAACATTGGAAAACTTCGGTTCCGTTGGATTCCAACCCGCGACCGCTACCAATTGAGCCACAGAGGCCGTCAAAATGAATACATCCAAACAGATACAATTCACTACAAGCGCAACCCAATAAAACATGAGCCCAAATTAAAATGCACGGACATATTTCTATTCGAGACAAAAGGTACAAAAATGCAAAGGAGAATCATAAGCGATCATAACTGGTTCCGTACCTTGTATGGTGATGTTATCCTATTGTGAGAGGGCCTCTATAATGTGAGTACATAACTATAAACATTGATGTATAATTAAAAGATATCCACGATTATATTTGGCCGTATCATCAACGAAAAGTTATTGTGAAACGCAAGACCGTCTATACCCGTGATCGACAATGATTGTGCATCGACAAGCTTAAGCCATGTTGGTGAATGATAGTTATTCAAGAAACCCCAAAGTGGAGGAAATCAAAGTAGATTTTGCAGAAAATTATAAAAGATGGAAGTCAAAATCTGCAATCATTTAATCCCCATCAAATTCTGATAAAATACACAAGTTACCTTTAGTTATCTCAATAACATTGCAATGTTAATACTGAATTAAATTCAATAATTCCATTTAAACAAATGCTTTGTTTAAACGAATTCCTAAATAATTCGCCAACCTTCGGGCGGCCTATGAGATTAGAAAAGTTACAATTCAAATCTTTGTTGAAAAATCACGTTCGTACAAACTAAAATTGCCACACATTAATCACAATGTTAACGATACACATCTAGTTTTTACGTATCGATGGTTCAATCGTTAATTTTGTAATTGAACGAGTATTCTCGGCAAAAAGTCGATGTTCTCCGAAACAGAGTGAGTACTTCAATGTTCCGATCGGCCGACAGACTGCGAATGTATACGTTCATAAAATTCTTTTGTCAAATTTACGTTGGAGTTCCCAATAAACTGGCCGTCGGATTCTTTACCGAAATCATCGTCTACCGAGCTTTTTCTGACAGTTATTATCTTTTTAAAGTACATACATTAGGTGGGATTCCTCGCGAATTGATCAGATTAAGAGCAAATCATTAGTGGTGCTTATAAGGTGATCCGTTTGTTCGTTAACATTTTGTTGTTTCATTAGCACTTGTTATAACTGGCATTGCTTATAATTTTAGATTAGACATAGAAATAGATTTAATTATATAAATATATTTAACTATATAAAAAGGTTAGGAACTACAAATCTATTACTAGATACTAATTATATTATTACTAACCCATTCCCAAAAAAAAATTATATCATCAAATTTTGTAACTAACCTCCGTTCTTTTTAACTCGAATTATTCGATTATAATATTTTTAGTCTGTGAAATTTTTACCCCTTCTCTTTCCAGTCATAAAGTATTCGTGAACCAGTATTTATATTTTAAATTTTAACCTCGCTTTTGATCATGATAGATGTATAAAGTAGCTTCACAAATTCCTCTACTACTGTTTACTTAATGCAGATAAAGATTTCGTCCAATAGAAAGTCACGATAAAAGAATCGGTAAAAGCATTTATCATTTATCTCTATCGGCTACTATGTAGGGGGGGATTCGGCAACCGACTTTACATTAATAATTACTTCTCAAAATACTAAGTCCGATGCACGACCAAGATAAGGTACCGTCAGCAACGGTAGCTGAGTGTAATAGACGATTAGTGACACTATCTACTAAAACTTTTGTTAGCCTACCTACTAGTAATTAGTTAAAAACGTCACGTGAAAAACTTCGTAACAAAAAATCATGGACACGTTACCGATGACCCTTTTTGGAACTGAAAGAAGTTGAAATTGTCAATTGATTTTAAATTTCGAATAGAACATTAACTTTTTTATTCAATAGCTATTCCAAAATCGAACGTACAAATAATCCGTCCATCGGCTTAAAAAGGTTAAGTAACTAGAAATTTTTCTATTGTTTTGTAAGTGTATGGAATACAGATGATATGAACTGGTTCTAGTGTTGGGCAACGCATATCGATTAATTAATTTCATGTCAGGATCGATCACATGGGATTTGATCAAATGTTTGTTTGTTTGTTGACGTGACACGTTACGTGTACTAGTTATTGTGTCACGATTCTAATTATTTTACGTAACTAATTGACAATGAAATATTTTGTGGACTTATCTTTGGATCAGTAATTGAATGTTGAATAAAATCAATTACGACTGGCTCATATGAATTTGTATAAAGAATTATTATGAAATCATTAGCTCCTCAGCTATTCACAGTTAGATTCACATTTTGTTCAGAACATAAGATCTGTATGTTTATAAAAAAGTTTCGCGTTTAGCCTTTAAAATATTTTCTTTCTATGAAAGAATATAAAGAATGACTGTAGTTCGCAAATTTTGTTACTATTTCTACTGTTTTATACTAAGTTTAGTTTTGGAGTTCCACTATTCTGCATTCAGTACAGGCCACGTGCACAACAGTGTGGCGAATTACGAGTATCGATTTTTGTTTCGAATATTGTCGGTATTAAGATAATGTGAACACAAACAGTCAATAAAACTGTCTGATTTACATGCCGCGAGAAAATATAGAGGCGTAATGCGACTGATCTACGGATTAGATACATTCATTAACATTGATTCACAGCTCAGTTTACGTGGCGCGTGCGCATGTGTCTCAGTGGCTTTATCTTTTACTTTATCGTTAATTTATTACAGCTCAAAGTTGATGTGATTTTTATGTGACTTTGTAATGAAGATTCTACGCATGTATTAGCTAAAATTTTATAAACACTATTTCTTCGTTCTTAAATTAATTAAGAACGAAGAAATATACTTAACGTTTTTTCTCAAGTAACCAAATTATAAACACGCTTGGCTTAAAAGTTTAACCACCTACTTATATTTGCATAATCAATGAACATAATATAATTATAAGCTAGTTTTTTATAAGTAATATGTGGAAACTGCCTCGGGGGCTAGCGGTACTCCAAATATCGCTGTCAGGTTCCGATTAGAAATTTGGCTTTGATGGAAACTGTACGTCGTGTACCGGACGTGGCTAGTAAGGGGCTTTGTTATCGATAGTTTGTTGATGTATCATTTTAAAGTTTTATATATTTCAACAAGTACTTTGATTTCTGTACAAGGTATTTTTAAAGCAAAAAGAAAAATAACAGTAAAGAATTACTTACATTAGTTTATAAGTAGTTGAGCAGAAACTTACGAACAACATTACATCGTTCTACATAAAAAAAGCAAATAATGGTGAAAAGAATTTAAATTACCCATGATTTATGCTGCTAAGGCAATCTATGTTATATGACCTAAAAATAATATTCATGAAAAAGTTTAAACAAACACAATTTTTTGCTAAGTTCAGTATCATGATAAAATTTCAGATTTAAATACATTTTGTCGTAATTATTTTTTTTATCAAATACATTTTGTCTAGAAATAATTTTTTTATCGATAAAACCCAACGGAACATCACTAGTCCACGCTGCGTTGTAACACTTGTTTTGTGATATGTAATTACTCGATATTTACGTAGTTTTTTATGGCTAACTCGTGAGATCTTTCCTAACGCGAGTTGTTGCTACCAATTATCTTATATAAGCTGTTTTGGAAGAAATATGTTAATGCTAGAGCGATTTTACCAAACATTATTGCGTGTTAACGTATTTCTGTGAACGGACAAGGAAAATAGAGCTTTGTATGAGCTATTTTCACTATGACGCAAACTAAGACTGAGAATATCAAAGGATTTTTTAATGCAAAAATGTAAAAAAAAGAAGAAGGAGTCTCTTTGTACCACATCAGGTGACCTAATGTCATAAAATTGCCATTTTTATGCTCTATGAAATTTGTCGGTAGCAAACAACATAATCATATTTTTCAAATAATGTCTTATGTCATATTTTATAAGAAACTCAAAGCAATTGTAAAATTAAATTCAATATAATATTAACAACTAGTTACCTACCTATTTGCGTATCAAAAATATTTGCTCACCGTTAGATGTAGCCACAAGTATTCTTTGTTTGTACAACCAAATCTTTGTGTCAATACTCAGAAAACGAGAAAATGTAAATTTTTCTCGAGTGCCCGATTCTCGATGGGATATTCGGGCTTTGATTTTTTAAAACAACATCGATAATGGCACTTCACTAGAGTTTGTTACCGTCTTACGTAAATACTGACGAGTACTTATAAGAACCTTTGAAAAGGTACATTCCATGGGGTTTTGTTTTAGTAATTGATCGGTACTGAGTTTGAGGTGTTGCCATAGGTAATAATATAATATGAAATCGGGACAAAATATTTTATTTAAGCCCAATTTTTTAAAATATTTTAACCATAGTAACGTCGTCAAGCAAACGCAAAGAAAAATTATGAAAAAATATTTGTTTAGATTTGATTGTATTTATTGGGTCATTCTTGGACATAATGTATAGATTTTTATATGGTTCAAAATGTTTTCTAAATGAATACCATCTTACGAATAGATGTGCCGTTCGCTCGTTTGCTCAACAAAAATCAGCCAAGTTCGAGTTGGATTCGCGCACGAAAGGTTCCGTACTAGTACAGAGACATTTAAATTTATCAAAAACTTTAAATTTGTAAAAAAAAAATATAAAAGAAAAACTAAAAATATATGAGATGGTGGAAATCGAACCCAGGCCTGTTCATACCTAAGTAGCCACTTTAGCCACGCCGCTGATAATAAGAGCGTCGAATTTATCGATATTGTTAAAAGGAAGTAAAGCGAGGAAAACATATTTGTTGCAGTAGAGCCACCTTTATTTTACACTATGGTTACGGAACCCTAAAAACGATTATAGATTAACGGATATTACCCAACGTCTAAACAAACTTACATTAAAAAAAGCCTGATGCTGATACAATCAGCCTCGTATGCCATGGAATTCCAATTTCAAAAACTATAATGATTGATTGTCAACCAATGACAATCGCGTATTCAAATTCTTATATCAATTTAAATTTGGAACGAGTTAAGCCGGTAGCTAGTATTTTAGTTTATCGCATACAATAATGAATACACAATTAATTTTATATTTTCATTGTTTTGTTTTATGGAGAATCCATGACACCGAAGCGACGTTTATGGTGTAATCATGATAAAAATACAAATAACTTATACCTTTTTTAGAAGAAGGTAGGTAATATAAATCTCAAAAAAAACTATAAACTTTATACTAGCATTTACTCGCGGCTTTGCTCGACCCGATTGACTCAAATATTCAAGCAAACAAACTTTAGCATTTATAATAAAAAAAAGTTGACCGTTTCACTTATTAATTTAATTCTTATCAAAGTAATAAATTGTACAATTAGTCCAAAAATACTTGAAAGAGAAGTCTGGCAGCCCTGTTTATCATCTCTGTGTTTGTATCATGAGTTTGTATGTGTGTGTGTTATTAAACTATGGATATACAGCCCTGGGTACTTAATCAAATGCATTCGAATTTCGATACTTGATATGTTAGATTTAAAAATATATATCTAACTTAAGGCATTTCAAGCACTATGTCAATAAATTATGTTAAATATTTGCAGTTTTTTAAATAATTGCCGTTGTCAATGTTTTCAAAAGCAACTTGACTAAAGGTTCAACTTATGTGTGTGTGTAATTAAACTATGGATAGTAATATGCGTTTTGAAGTGTTTTCTTCATAAAACTCGAGAGGGTACACTCATGTGTCGATGACCTTTTCTCCCCTTTAAAAACGATCTCGTTTTATTTATTTTGAAACATTTTATTGGTTTACAGGAAATGAATGGTAGTCGATCGTAATTACTGAAAATGGATACTTAGTAGATATAATAGACGCTATAACGGACGCTTTTATGAAAGCATCTGTTGCCTAGTGGGTACCGTGGCCTTTGGTTCGCACTCCAGAGTGTGCGGACTCGACCGGAGTGACGCCACGGCCTCACAGGAAACTGGAGTGAAACGGCGTTGTGCTGTGTTTCGTTCAGTTTCAGTTCAGTTCAATTTTACCAGTGGCCCAACTTCTACATGGTGGATTTTTTACATCACCGTGGTATTTCTCCCACGTAAAGCGCATTAAAAAATCCAATTACCAGCAAATAATTTATTATCGGTCTAATTTACTCGGGCAGCCATAACGTGATTTAGATGGAAAAATTGTTACAACGGAACCGGTCATTTGACGAATATTACGATATTTGACTGGAACGGGTCATTACTCATTACACTAGGCTTACACGGTTATTAGTTGACTTTTAAGACGGAGGTTACACGCTCAGTCTAGCATGTTCGGCATCAGTCTGACTGATGCTACATTGTTGGCTGAAAGTCAAGAAAAAAATGACAGTCAATTGGTGAGACGATCACTCTCTTGTCAATCCTGATCAAGCCGATGGACTGAACTGATGCCAGAATAAATGTGTTACCTGCTTGTAGTAAGAAACTAGCAGATAGCTACTTTAGATAATTCACACTATTTGTGTAAATGAAGTAAATAAAATATTATTTTCTACGGAAACACGCTGATAAATCAGAAATAATAATATATTGTCAATACATAATGTGTATTAATAATGCAATATATGGTGATAAGTGAGTGGGCACGAAATATTAAATTAATAATAAAATAACGACAAATACGGAGGTGTGAATCATGATTTAATGATAATTAATGAACGATCTCCATTTATATTATTACTTAATTAATAGATTAATTTTATTTATGTTATATAAGTTATGGACATACAAGTAGATATTTCTGAAGTTGAAAGCTTTTAACATTGGTTTACGAAAAACATGATTGATATTAAAGGCTGCCATATTTAACACATTATTTAAAAAGGTATAAATACAGTACCAATATTCAGAAGCTTTCTAACTCAATATCCTAGATGATCTATGCTATCCATAGACGAAAAGTCAGGGAATGGAATAAACAAACTCAAGGCTTAGAAAAAAATGAGGACAAAAACTTGCCTCACGACCACACAGTAATTGAAAATAATAATTGAATTCGAATTAACAATACGAAATCAGAATAGAATGCGTTCCATATTTGAAATTCGCGGCGACCTACGCTGTTCTTTTTTCATGAATTCGGAATATATTAATGTTCTATTGTACAAACTGAATAAATTACATTACGTAGTTTACAATGAAACTATAATTGAAATCATTTTATAGTAGACCCCACATGAAATTTTTATTTCAAAGTAGATACTTTTTAGAATCTTAGGACCTGTTTTACCGCAACCTGATAAATGTCGGATAGGCTATCTATCTCTATACAACCTTTTATACAGATTATGTATAGAAAATATGTCAAAAAAGTTGTGGATAGCTTATCCGACACTTATCAGAAAGCGGTGAAACAGGTAATCATTTTATAGAAAAACTAGAATCTCTAGTTTTCTACTAGGTACTTCGAAATTCATAATTCGAACTAAAAATTACAAACGCCAAGTGCATTTAACTTTTTCTTTCAATACACGTAGTGGCAAAGGATGTGAGTACTTGGCCTAGAAAAAAAGTTATTTCAAGTAGGCAAATAAAATGTATGTCTGTGTGTATGTGTGCGATCGGTCGGACGTGCCGCGCTTCACAATCGCGTATCTAACACCGGAAATTTATGAATTTAAATGAGAAAAGTGTTAGGAATTTAATGACAGTTCGAAGTAAAAACCCTTCCTGGTGCCTTATTACATAATTAATTCTTTGTTTATGGCACAGAACATTCGCAGTTGTTTTACCTCTGATTGTTATCAGAGTAAGCCTTCTGTTGTCCGCTCATGGTCTTGTGGGATGAGACATACGGTCTACAGACGTAATTGTTACAATTTCCGTTACTTTGTTGATAATAAAGGCTATGTAAACGGAGAATTCCTATTTGATGGATTGCGCAATAAGATGCAACGTTAACGCTTGTTAAGTGTTTTTCTGGAAAACTTTAGAACGCACGAACCGATTTTCACGGTTTTGTATTCATGGGAAAGATCTCGGGCTCCTTGTGGTGTGTAGCAAAAAAAATCAGGAAAACTTTCAAGAGAAAAGTGACCACGCGGACAGAGTCGCGGGCAACGGCAAGTTCGATATAAACATATTTTGAATATGAGAAGAGGTTAGATTTTTCTACGATAAAGCTTTATCACATATAAAGCTTCATCGTAGAAAAATCTATCAATACCGTAAGAATCAAATCCAATATAAAAAGAAGCTAGATGTCTAGTTCTATATTTTATACTAACCAAATGCCAAATATTTTATATCTTACACTGGATTTTTGTGGTAATAGCCTCAGAGCATACCTAATTAGGGTACATATGACAGCTACAAGGCGTGGCGTGCGGTGACATACGGACGGTCGGTAATACTCCTTTGTATGCTAATAGAGAATTATCTAGCCCCTCCAAATTGTAATCTTAAAACTCGCTTGGTATTTCTTCATCCGTTGTTTAAGTTAAAGTGCGAGTTAAGTTTCCAAGTTATGTTGTTAAAATATTTATTATAATTGTTATGTTACTTCTAATCACATCACAGCGAAAGTCTGTAAGGATGTTTGTTACTTCTTCGTGCTAATACGGAATAGCAATGTTAATATTTAAGGCTGTAAATTATACATGATACCTTAATTATTAATCTAAAATAAGGTTTTTAATTGAAAGATGTAAATATCTAATTTCACTTATTAACTTTTCTTGTTTTATCATCATCATCATCATCATCAGTTAAGGTACACATAAATAAAATTACCACGATACAAAGATAGTTCTACTTGACTACGCACAAAAAGGGCCTTGGAGAGCCGCGCGATCTAAAACCCTAGACACACCGTTAGCGCAGGAAGTCTATATGTTTTATTAAATATGAATATATTCTGTGGCACAATTACAGCTTATTATTATACATCACACCTTGCTGTTGCGTTTGTCGTTTTGTATTCATCGCGTGGCACTAGATGCAATAGTCAGGTCCTTCGGTCGCAGGAAAATGGCGGTGACGGAAAAACATACTTATAAAACTAGCTCACAAACTATATCTGTAACGTTCAAGCCTTTAGGAGCTAAAAGTTTGATAAGACTTCTCTTTTTAGGCTATTTTAATAAAATATATTGAAACACATTACGATATACGTTTTTTTTTCAAGGCGATTTACTCAAAGCTCTGACTATAACACGTGGTATCACTGATATTATTTCATAAACGAGCTTACAACGGTTATATTTTTTGTCATAAATAATATACTGTCCGTATATTATTTATAATGTACTAATATAACTGTAATAATTAATATAATAACTGTAATAATTAATATTTTTGTAAGTATAGCAACGCGTTGCAAGAGTTTTTTTTTCCATTTGATTGAATTTAGACGTCCAAATAATTCAGAAACCAAAATTAAAATATTACAATAGTATTTAGGAAGCTAGGATCCTGTATAGTATAGTTAATCGGAAGACAGTGTGGCCTCTAAAATAATATTTGACAGCATTCAGCACCCTAGTTGGGAAGCGATTTAGACTTCTGGATAGAGTCAAGTGGAATCTGGATAGATGAAGCGGATAACTAACACTGTACAACATTCCAGTAAATGCTCATTCTTTTCTATAAAATTTTGATAAATCTTGTAATTTTGCGATTTCATTATCTAGCTTGTCTATGGCAGTTTTTAAGATGTTAGTTACCCACTTATGTTTTCTATTAGGCTTCAACTTTTCTCATATTCTTAAATATAGTCTTTATAGTTACGAGTTTAAATTATCACAAAAGTATATCTTAAGCTTTATAGTATTTCCTGTTAAATAAAGATTTACGCAGCGTATAACTATTCAAGGTCCAAAATTGTCATGTCACCTTGTTATTCACCGTGTCAATTTTTACACGGTATTAGAATACTAGAGACCTAACTTCAAAGACAGTTGTACACTTAAACGCACTAGTAAATCACAAAATACTATATTATCTGGTGAACCAATAACTCAAATTTAACATGAGCATTTCAAAACATCAAGCGAAGCAATGACAAACGACTAGTCGTATCAATTAGCCGTGGGCCATAATAAATTATTTTAGAAAACTTGTAATTTCGAGGCGACCTACGCCTAATGAAATTATCGTTTCTGGCTCGATATAGTTGTCGAATAATCGATTATTCGGAGGCATTAGCATAATTTATCATATAATATTATATATTATAATGAAATTAGACCGGTAAACGAGCAGTCGGATAGCCTAGTGGTAGGTGACATTGGCAACTTAATTTCTTCTTCCTCTTGTGATTGTGATATAAGTTTATAACACATGCATGTTTAAAACTAACTTGACCACATAATTCGGACTTTACTTTTTATTTGAAATACACAAACGACGTATTTATTGGTAATATCAATTTAACTCTAACTTTTGAAGCTAATAAAATTAAGAAGCCGAACGCTCATAAAAGTGTAAAATTCAAATCGCTGTATCCAATTCTATTTGGTTTTAAGTACCGTAACGATTCAAATATCGAATATGTACCGCCATTTTTGGTAACCGAAGTATTTGTTCTATGTTTTTTAACTACTCCTTTTATGCTAGGTATATTTGTGTTATTGCGTTTAAAGTTTTGTTTCTTAGTTGTGGATATAGCCAACTACACGGTAAAATCAAAACTTTTATTTATTTTTATAAACACGTTAACGAGAGCATACAATTTTGCAATTTAAAACTATGCAATTTAGTCTCATTTAGCTCATAATAAATATCTTTGCTTGTATTACGTAGTACCATAGACTAAATTATAATTTTGAGCGCGTGATTTGAAAATGGAACGCTCATGTGTCATGGAGCTATAAAATAACTCAGAGATGGCCAAGTGATCATTATAGGCCGTAAACCGCCGATAAAACAGATTAACACTACACTTAAATGCATTCAGGGTTGACAGCCATGGGAAATTGTTTAGTTTTCCTTTGAAAACTCTAAAATTTATGTTGGTTTTGACTTTGGTGCTTTTACAAACTAATAAAAAGTCTCTATAACAGAATAATACTTTAATAAAATTTTGCGGAAATTAAGTCTTTGGTGATAGCTGATTTAAGAAGTAGGAAATATTTATAATATATAAGCTGATATCAAAAATAATAAAAAAGTAATAAACGAAGAAAATTAAAACGCGCGAAAAAGATGGTCTACGAAGCTACGACGCGCGTAGCTGTACTACGATTTTTTTCCCAAAATTTTCGAATGTTTTCTAGTTTTTTAAATAAAATTATATTTATTTTTAAATTTCAATTACGATTTTACTACTTAGTCATATCAACTTGTAGCTGTTTTTTGTTCTATTACGTCAAACTGTACGGTGTACCTTGGTGTACCTGTCGTACGGCAACACGAAAATGATTATTATTAAAAGTCGACGTTCTAAATTTAAATATGGCGTTCGAATTATGATTTAAAACGTGTTCCGGAGAAACTCGACGTTTCTAAAAACATCTAGCGGCCGGCCATACATACGGGTAATGAGTGGTACACACGATCGATTCGGATATCTTGACTGTCAATCTTTATGTTAATATTTTTCAAAGTTATATAATAATAATATTTCTTTTTTTAGGCAACTAGAGAAAGTAGAGTCCACAAGTTTCTTGTACAATTTTCACGAAACGACTTTAGTCAGAAATTAAATCTGAAAAGTGTTACATCAAAAATATAATAAATCACACAACACCAGAATTAAAATTGGTTTTATGACGTAAGTAACTGCAAAAGTTTTCAGCAGTATATTTTGACACAAATATCAATAAAACTATTTTCAACGTAAACAAATCAAAGAACCAGATGCGAGCAATAAAGAAATCGTTATCGAGCTTTTACACAAAACATTTGAATGGCCGCAGCGCTTGTGTGTGAGGATAGTGTACTTTATAATATAATGTTTCAAATATTTCAAGGCTAACCGTTCTCAGCTGTCAATCATAATAAGCTATCCGTCTCTGTCCGATTTACATATTTCGTTAGTCTTCCCTCCTGCTCTTGCGCCCGATCGACCGCCTCGACTTTATTTGAAAATTTTATTTTAAATGTGGAATGAATAAGCATTATCTTACGAAATCCATTCTTTTTTTAATTCATTCTTCTTTTTTAATTTAACCGCGGCAGGGATTTAACCAAACCGTGCTTGATTTAAATATTTCATTTTACGATGCAAATGTTTATGTAATTTGATATATAATTCGCTTCACAATCCAAATGGAATTTGTCGTGGAATCTGTTGAGTTTGTTATTGTAAGATAATATTTTGCTCGATGCTATGTCAGCTTTTATGTAGCCAAGTTAGGAATATGTCTGCGCAGATAATATCAAAGAAAATCTTATTTTTGGTCGCTAAGAATCAAAATCAATTTAATACGCAAACCATCTAAACATAGGCGAGTTTCAAATTCTTACAAGCGTCATCAAAATATGTGCATATCGTAAATCATAAATAAGCACTCACCACAAGTCTACTTAAAAAAGTAGCAGCCTTTATACGCGAAAAAAAAAACTAAAAAAAGTAACAGCCTATATATAAAACAATCTGTGTGCAGAGCAATTAGTGTTTAACGAGTCTAGACCTACCGCGTTAAGTCCTACGCATATCTGGGAATCAGAAACACAATACCTAACATATAAACAATACAAAAGTGTTATTGTTATAAACCTTAAGTTTCTTCTCAGAAGCTCTCCATATCAAAACATTATAAGTATCTTAATATTAACTGTCGCGCGATTGTGAACTTTAATACCTCGGCACAAGAGATATTCTATACGCAAATGAGTTGCCATAAACATTTGAATTTAAGCCGAAATTCTAGAAACCGTTGACAAATGTCTATGGTGTTGCTCTATAGCCCACTTGAAGTACCAGAGTGTGAACGTAATATGAACTTTGTATATTTCATTGTTTGCTAACAACATGGCTTAATTTATAAGTATAACTATATAGTACTAGTTATATAATAGAAACAGTTGCTAGTTAAAATACTGTCGCTAGCTCAAAAGGACAGATTTTAGCGTTGAATGAATTTTTATAAAAGTGTTAAGAACATTGTGTTGACGGTTACCATATAACGGGCCATAACGTTTTTCACTCGCTAAACCTTCTCTTATTACATACTTACAACATACTACAAAATCATTACTCTGGGTGAGTAATGATTTTGTAGTATGTTGTGAAAATACCTCAGAACTAGAGTTTTATTTTTTTATATTTATTGTACATTCGTATAAAATATTAAGACATCTTTGTTTTACATAAAATCACTGAAATTAAAACATCTATGCTAAATATTAAAAAAATAATAAAAGCCTAGTTCTAAGGCATTTCCACAAGGCACTATAAAATCGTTACTCTAGGTGAGGGTTTAGAGGACACAATCCTCTTAATAGGTACAGCTATGATCCTTATATTTAAATTCATGACATTTCACAGCTTTTATGACAATCGACAAGAATTGCTGATTTTTTTCCCAAAACAGTAGATAGGAAAGTATGAGAAAAATTAAAATTTTGAAATGACAATTTTTGAAAAAAAAAAACAACTACAATGGGCTGTGTTTTTATGTGTCGGGTCTGTCCCTAGCGGAAAATACAATATCAAGA
>JAOTAV010000016.1:825270-868125 GCA_026546445.1 Cyclargus thomasi | reverse complement strand
ACTCTAGGTGAGGGTTTAGAGGGTGGAAAACGTTATGGCCCGTTGTATGAAAACCGTTTGGTACACAATCCTCTTAATAGGTACAGCTATGATCCTTATATTTAAGTTCATGACATTTCACAGCTTTAATGACAATCGACAGGAATTGCTAAATTTTTCCCCAAAACAGTAAATAGGAAAGTATCAGAAAAATTTAAAAAAAATATTTGAAACTACAATTTTTTAAGAAAAAAAAACAAATACATTGGGCTGTAGTTTGTATGTGTCGGGTCTGTCCCTAGCGGCAAATACAATATCAAGAACAGGGGTTTTTTCAAGGAAAATAATTTATCCAATTCATAGATCACACAACCTAAAAACCACTCCTTAGCGTTCCACGACTGATCCAATGAGTTTTTCCGATATCATATTGTTCTAAACTGCGTCATACATTAGTATCAAAATCACATACCACAATAAAATTAATAGGCAAAACCGAAGGGCACACCATACATGCTAACATGCCTTTTACAGCTCGCCTTGGCAGAGACAATATCCAATAATAACAATAAAACATGAATATGGCCGAACCGACATGGCTGATGAAGGAAGTGGTTTGGTTGTTGAAATTTTCATAAAAATTTCGCTTACACGAATTTTATTGCTGTGTTTTTTGCACAAGGACAAGATGAAATAACCATTGTTTTTGGAGTTCCGTAAAAATATTTCTTGTCTTTTTATAGTTTAAAGCATCACTTCTTATTTTTATAGTAACACTAAAAGTTTTCCTGGGATAGATAATCCTACTATCGGAATAGCTAAAAGGTAAACATAATTTTTTGATTTAATTTAATTTTATTTTGTTCATAAACAAAAGCCGTGACTTGCGACATAAAATAGCGTCAGTCTATTGTCGTCTGTGCAAATTTTCATAAAAGTCCTCAACATTTTCGAGTTAATTTAGCGGAGAAATCAACTTACAAAAACAAAATAAGTAAGTCTTTTACTTACCAAAAACAAAAAGATTAATTTCCTTTTTTTTGATTATTGTTTTGATGATGAGATGCATTTTCAATACGGAACCCATAGAGCACGGGTACATCCTGTTTAATGTGTCGTCGGTAAAACAGCACGGTTTTTACCGCACCAGCTGTATCATAAGGTGTTTAAAATCAATCAACCTGCTTGACTACTTACGGTGCAGATATTCGCGAGATCCTGCGAAACACGAGAGGAATGTCGGGAGGCGAAACTATATAAAACATAACGTTAGAAATATTACAGCTATGAAACACAAAGGTGACCGACTAGCTGACACAGTGATTTGTCAACGCACGGCCCAAACTACTGACGGACTGTGCTGAAATTTGGCATGCAATTTTGTAATGACGCTATGTATGAAAGGATTTTGATGAATTGAAAAAAACGGGAAATTAATTTAGTATTTAAATAATTCCTAAAGTGAGCGCAGACGTAGGTAACACTATTCGCCATAAATTGACACAAAATGTTGTACAGCATGTCAAAATTTGTATTTAATTTTTGCCATGTTATTTTGACCCGATCAAAGTTGTTAGTATTATACCGAAAGCGTGTTTTTTTTTGGGATGGGATGAGTAAAAGAAAATTGTTGCAACATACGTTATGTATAGTTAAAGCTGCACGCGCCGCATTTTTAATAGCCTCGTCTAATGCGCGCGGCGCGTTCAAACAAATGACTGATAAACTTTAATTTTTAACAAGAAAAATATACATTTTATTAGGCCTTATCATAATTTGTACTAATTAACCTCTAGCATCACACAATGTCCAATCAAAGTGCAGTATTAATAAAGTTAAAACTACCCACATTTACAAAGTCTAATCAAATCAGAAACTGTTTCGTCACATTACCGGTATCATGACCTTTGCCATTTGTAACGAAAGCTTAAATCATTTAACTTTTAACAGAGACAATATGGCGTTGATATTTTATAATAGATACTAGATGACCGCATCTCCGTTATGCGCAATTCGTTTATCGCGCAGAAAACGAATATTACTTTCATTGAAAACTGTCCAATGTCCTTTTCCGGGACTCTGAGTATAACCGTAGCAAATTTTATATCAAACGTCTCAGTGGCTCTTAAGCCACAATATAAACACGAAAACCTGTCAGTCTGTTTGTTACCTCTTACTTTAAGACTACAATTTTGAACCAAACCTCCTAACTAATTTATAATACGTTGAAATATTGTTAAGTACGTATTAAAGTATCATAATTTTGCTAACGAATCTATAATTAATAAGATATCAACGAGACGACCGGTCGCTTTTTGTTCGCTTAACAATGGTTTCCGAACATTCTTGTGTATCCAAGGCTTTGTGCTGCCGATATTATCGATAATAAAAAATATATTTTAGTTATTTTAATTAAGTTTTAAATTAGCTTTGTTTGATAACCTTCAGCTAAAACTGAGGTAACTATTGACATTGACATTTTACTAAGAGCAATGGTATTTTGAACACAGGATTTGAAACACTATGATTCAAAAATTCTTCAGTTTAAGTTTTTTAAGACCAAAAATAGCCTTTTCACTAAATCTGTGCCAAAAAGTAAGTTGATTGGTTATTTCGTTATGTTGTGAAGTAAAAACAGACAAACACACTTTCTCATGCAACACATAAGTGGAAGAAGCAGATAACCGACATTTTACAACCTTCGAATAAATTGAATTTTTTTTCCCATAAACTTTTGACAAATCTTGTAACTTACCTATTTCATATCTAGCTATACATTAAACCCACATTTTTTTAATTTCCAATCATTTTTCAGCTCTAAAAGCGACTAATAACGCAAAAAATCTGGCAGTTTTTAAAGTGTTATGTGCTTATTTCACTTATATCTTCATTTATATCATTAGAAAGGAAGTATTAATATCTTTACAATATTTAAAGGACACACCCTGTATACGTTTACCCATGCTTTGTAATAACAAAACTTAATATGACTCTATGGTTTCCGTTTCTGTACAAAAAGCCGTAACAGTGACGTTACCATGAGTTTGAAGCATTTGTATAATATTTTGTCGATACTCAAAAGCGGCTACGTAATTTTTAAGTATGGCAAAATTTTACAGCGCCTCTAACGATCACTAACGGAACTAAAATTGCCATACAAAAAATGTATATTGTCCCTATCGAGTATCGACAAATACTATCGCTTTAAGCTCTTGGTAGTGCTACTGTATAATTCGCGGGAAATCTCAAACGTCTCACGTTAAGGATACGTTTTTTACGTTTTTTGTTTCCATGTTCTTTGAAATATGATTAAAGATATTACGCAATACACAAAATATGATTTCAAATAATTGCAAGTTAAGGAAAAACTAGCTGAAGATTTGTGTGGTAACGTCGCAATTAGAGACATGAGTGGAAGAAGCAAACTACTAACGGTGTACAAAGTTCAAATAATTACTTTTTTTTATTACAATTTTGACAAATCTTGAAACTTACTTCTTTTGTAATCTAATGCAAAAAATGACAGTTTTCAAAATATTACCTATATGTTTTTTCTTCTCATATTTCTAATTATATCATCACTCTGAACGGCTGGACCGATTTTGATAAAATTTGGCGCAAATATAGACATTATAGTTTACGATATTTTGCATCGCTGTATATACGCGGTTTCTTAGTTTATTTTAGGGCCTGTTTCACCGCTTAAAGATAGTCTATCAACAATTTTATTTGACAGATGTTGCATGGAGGATCTGTCAAAAAAGTTGTGTATAGCCTAACAGAAACTTTATCAGTAAGCGGTGAAACAGGCCCTAAATCTCCTTGTACAAAGCCAGGAGTAACTGCTAGTACTAGAAGTAATGAGGCAATATAATATGATCAATTCAACGATCTCTTTTAATTGGTTTTCTAAGTACAAGTATTTTAAAATTATTAATTTAAAAACATTTCGAATCAAGTATTATTAAATGTTAAGACATTTGGGGCAAACGCCTGCGGCTACATTCTAATATTACACTTACAGTTTCGTCATGTTTTTTACCTATTACTCTTAAAAAGAACATTCAGCGTTTTTATTCCATATTCAAATTACGGTGTTACGTCATTTCGTTTAGTTTTTTTTAATTTTGCCCGCATCGCCAGTTTTTATGCCATTTCATTAAACATAAGAGCAATCATTCCATTTAATGATATGGAATTAAGTAACCGGCTTAATTGTATACATTTTTTATGTCTCGTGATTACAGAGAATCCATTATTATAGTAAATTTTTATTTGTTCCAGGACGTTAAGACTGAAACCGCATCTGTCCAGCTAGGATGTGATTGGAACATTAAAACTTGGTGAGCTTTTGTTTTATTATGTTTAATTGAGTACAAAACATTTAACTTAATTCTTATACACGGAGCAGTTAAAAGTAATGCTCGGAAATATACCCTTTTGAGCTAATTTTTAAAGCACTTTACGATTGTATTTTTAAAATAACAGAAATTGATTGAAACAATTTCTATTTACAACTAATTGATCATCTTCTATTTTAGCGAATAAAATATGGTGATTGCCACGTTTTTGCATTCGAATTCCATATCATATAACTAGTTCTTAATTACGACATCTACATATCGGTTGCTTTTTGTCTTAAGTACTATAAACCTAACCAATTAGATAACTATTATCTTATTAAAAATGCAGCTACTTCAACGCTTTAATTTATGATAATATGCTAAAATTAAAATTGCGGTCAAAGACTTTGTAGACTCTATACATATTTGGTTCTCATTTTTTTTTGCTTTCATTAGTTGTTCACGATCTATCTAACATAAACAGTTTTATAACGGGACGTGTATAGTTTGGTCTGATTACTCAAAAATATAATTAACTTTTATCTAGTAGACGATTGTTGTATCGTAGGAAAAAAATATTATAATGTAGACGTCGAAGGGAAGTTTACGAGGACTCATCGTTCAATGAAAGAAGTTCATTCATCATAGACATTCATTGTTATTCGACACTTTATCAAAACACTCATTAATTCGTTTCATTATTTTTAAACAGCGGCGAGAAAATTTTGAAATAAATTCAAAACACTGGCTCGTTCAGCTAATCTGCTGTCAACAAAAGACTATTGTTTCATCTCGATACATTGTCTTCGTTTAAATCGAAAATGAATCACTGTTATTATTGAGCAAAAATGTGTTGAATTCATTTTTTATTGTTTGTAATCGAAAACAATTATTGCAGGTTGGACTTGCACAAAGTCGTGGTAATCGGAGAGAGATGACTACTGCGATGGCGGCGCACCAGGAATCGATACACGAGAGACTACAGGCTGGCCCGGAGGAACCCTTGTACCTGCACCACGCGGCGTCCTGGACCACCGACAACTCCGACCACCAGGAGGACCATAGCGCGGACATGTCGCCCTACTACAACCTCCCAAAACGAAACAAAAGGAAAAATTTCAAACCGCGATGTGCTCCCAACGCTACCACCTTCTCCGATGACTCCAACGGCGCTAACGGAGATGCCGAAAGCCCCGTCAACGGTAACGATAGAACGACCCCGGACCAAGCTGCAGAAGAAAACGAGGAGGGCTACGCAAAAATTGGAATCAAAAACTTTAGCCTCCTCAAAGCTGGAGCAGTCGATCTCAGTCGAAGATTGAGTGCAGACTCTAATGAAAACGTAGATGTAAATTATGACAATAACGAGCAAGACAAAAAAGAAAGCTTCCAGCGGTCGTATATACACAGTTTACAAATAAACCAGGACGCTGAGAGAGAACGGACTGTTCTTAATTTTAGTAATTTACAAAATAAAAGTTTTTGTGCCAAAAACCCCTTCGCTATATCTCAGTTAATCAAAACGAATTCCCCACCTCGAAGAAGGGATTCCGATTCAGAGGATGATAGTAAAAATCAAGACATCAATGCTAACGAAAGAAGAGAAAGCCAGGAGGCTATGGACACTAGTGAAACTCAACAGAACGGTGACGCTTCTAATGCAACTAATAAAATTTTAAGAGATTATGCTATGAATACAATGAAAGAGCTTTTAGGAATTTATGGTTTATCATCAAATGAAGTAGCTGATGCTATAAGTGGCCAAATTAGAGCTTTGGAAGCTCTTCAAGGTTAGTGATTGCGCTAGAATTGCCATTTAATAAATACAAAAACAACATATTGAACTATTATAAATAAATTATTCACTTTTATTTAAATGTAATGTGAGGTTTCTTTCAATATATAGTTTAAATTAATGCGTTACTAACCAACCTTAATTTTTTGACAGGAAAACCATTTACTCAACTACCTCTAAGCCTAAAAAGACGCCATGACTCTATTGATGGAGGTGACAGGAGCCTTAGACGTTCCTCATCAGCTACCGAAGACGAAGGATCAACTAATATCACACCACCAAAAACACCAGATAATGATATTGAAGCCCAAAGGTAAATTACCAAGAATTCTCATGAATCGTCAAAATTAAAATATATACAATCATGATATTAATGATAAAACAATCAATTTTTTTACAGGCAAAGAGCTCTGCAAATTTTAAATCATCAATCGATGAGGCTGTTCAACAGAAATCATGAAGAGGATGGCAGCGGATCTGAAGAAGGAGAGCAAACTCTTGACCTTAGCGTATCCAGAGAAGATGGCCAGGTATTTACAAAAAATCATCACAAAACTTTTTATAAAATATAGCAGAGGAATTCTTAAAAGTTTATCTGGAAATCATAAAAATATGATGTTAATTAAACTTGTATTTTAGGAGTTATCTACGACCTCAAGCGCTGCAAACAGCGTATCGGAATTCGAAAAGCAGAATATACTTATGAGAAAAAACCTAGAAGATTTAGCAAATTTACAAATGCAGGTAAAGTTTCATAATTTTTGCAATTGCAATTTTTGTTTTCACCTTTATATCATAATAGATATAATAAAATTCATTGTTCTAGAACTTCTTCCAAAAACAAACAATGATGGACGCAGATGACTCTCAAGAGAGAAAACTTCAGGCCAGTGGTGAGTTTTTCTTTTGTATTACCGTATGATTGAAATAGGATTTTATTTACATTTTAAATTTTAAACTCACTAAAATTTAGCGCATGAAACCGGCCTTTATCCAGATAATATTATTTTAGAGGATATAATAAAAGGATTTTTAACTCCTCTTTCTATGATTCTAGCGAAAAGCGTATATCAGAGTTTAATTTACAAAAATATGCTCTTAGCATCGTTTTGATAAGTAATGGAAAGATGTTAATCATCTCACATGCTCTGTAACGTGAATTAGTACTTCACTAAAAGTGCAACACAGTGAAAATGGTGTAAATCTGTAAGACCGAGTTGAGACAGTTCGCTAAACTGTTTCGCCGGGTTTCGCTAATCACGGCTGCTAGTTCTTGTGTCATTCCGTTTCATTTAAGTCTTTTTCGGAAAATATTTACCTTATTAAAGACGTGTGCTAATAAAGTGGGTAACGAACGTTTTATATAACCTTTTTTACATAATGTGCAACTTTTTTATAAATCTTATTACATAAAATCAACATTAGAAACCAAGTGTGTGCGCAGCACAAATGTTGGCAAGCACGATCTCTCCTTACCTCTTTTACTTACCACGCTAAGGTTTAGAACCTTATAAAACTTGTGTTCAATTATGATTATTATTCGTAAAGTAACAACGTAAAACGTACATTTAACTACCATTTGAGGGTCATACAGTTTAGTAGAATTTTACGCTCCTACACATCCTGGAATCACAACAGGAACTGAAATGATTTTAGGTCCCCTATACGCGGTAATTGGGCGCTCTAATGTGACTCAATAGGGAATATGAATTGACTCTACGAGATCATTTCGTAACCCTGTTAAAAACTGTGCGCAGGAGTTTGCGTTTTGTATATTTCGTGTGACGATTTAGATGTTATTCGTTATTTATTAAAAATATTACCCATACTAATATTATAAATAAGAAAGTGTGTTTGTTAGGTTTGTCTGTTTATTTATATTTTTTTTGCGTCCTAACGAAGCAATTTACTTGATTTTTGGAATAGATTTAGGTCTCTCAGAAGGATGAAGAGTCAGATAGGTTTACTGTTGGTCGTGGAAAACGTCATATTTTCAAAATATTTTTACGCAATTTTCGAATTCGAAGCGAAGCTGCGGGTAGAAGATAGTAAACTCAGAAATAATATCTATCTGCTTCCTAAATAAGGTGTGGAGATATTTTGAACCCTTGCCTTTATCAGAGTTGGTCACTATATAATTACATATAATATACTTTCGTGTCTAAAGAAATTTCCATATAACTGTTCACATTTTCTCACCAGAAGTTCAACGTACAAATCCAAATATTTGTCAATCAATAATTAATAGAGAAACATCCGAAACACGGCATAAATTAGTGGGCTGTCACATTTCACGGGCATATGTAAACGCTTTTTGTGGAAATCGCTTAGACTATAGTCGGCGGTGCTTTGTGTGTGTTTGTGTGTCTCATTGGAGTGACATCAGAAGCCGCTGAGCAGCAAACAGTAGATCAACAAGATGTTTTTTTTTCTATCGACGCTTCACACCACGTCAATCTGGCCCCGTGCTAAGTACCCGAAGGACTTGTGTTACAGGTACTAGATAACGGAAATATATTTAATACTTTTATACTGCACACATATTTTTAGATTTTTATTATACATACAAATATTCAATACACTACCATGACCCAGGAACATTGAAAAACTCCGACGGGACGGGATTCGAACCCGCGACCCCTGGCTTGAGTTCAACCATTGCGCTACAGAGGTCGTCAAATGATGAATAAGAAGTTTTTTTTATAATAATTAGGGTAAGACGACCAAATGAGTTATGACTACGAGCAACCACCGTCGCCAATTCAACATCAGACGAGTTCCAAGGATGTTGTTGGTGTCTTTTTAAGGGGGAATACACTCTCTTCTTGAAGGTTTGCTGGTAGTGTTGGCTGGGAATTTAAAAAGAACTTGAACTTTGATTTTACCTAAATATATTTATTCTTCATAAACTAAAAATATACGTTGTGCGTATATTTTATAATGTAAAATATTCATGCATATTAAAATTTACTATACATTCAGTAAAAAATGCTATTTTGTAAGCATTAATAAAGAACACACAGTTTATTACCAAAAAGTTAAAACAGAAAAAGTGTTAAGTCAGTCTATAATTTTACTAATGAAAAATAATACAATTTAGCCACTAAATCAGTTTCCAGATATTATAAAATATAAAACCATAAATATCTCGTTGAAATTAGAGTCGGTGTAACAAAGGCACCTTGTCAGGACACAATTTATAAGCGGAGATAGTTATTAAAAATTTGAATTAGTTGAAGTAAATCCTATATAAAATCTGGTTTTGGAGGAAATTGACATCAAAACATAGGGTATAATAAATAATTTATTTTAAAGTTAATTAAATGTTTTGTGCCTGTGATAAATGACAAACTTTTACCGCAAAATCACGTTAATGAGCGTTTTCGATGTTGCTAGAAGTGGACTATACAAGTAACTTGCCTGCAGTTTCATTTGCGTGAAATTCGAAAATCGGCAAAAACAGGTTGAATTTTTGGGAACATGATTTTTTTGTTTTGTTTTGAAGACTAGTGAAGTGGATAATGTGCAACTTTTTTGGGAGAAAAGTCGCGCTTTCTGAGAAATTCCTTAATAAAGAGAGCAAGTGCTGTAATAGATGTTTTTATACAGTTTATTACCTGACATACAACTACATACTAAGTTTAGTAATTCAAGTGGAGGACGTGGGGCTAGCAAATAGGCAAATAGTACCCCATTTGCCGCATAATAGTGCGGTCCGTCCGGTGTGCGCCGATTCACGTTTATTGCCGTGCGACCAGAACATCTTTTTGTTTATGGAACACTTTTAAAATTGGAACTGATTTAGTTTTTTATTGCCACATTGGGACTATGATTTTGTATTTGCATCCATAGATGGTTGCTGTAATTTTTCGTAAAAACTGTTATTAGATATTCTATCTACCAGTGAAAATGATTTTACGAAGCACAAAAATTAAAAAAGACATCTTGACGTATAATTAAATTTTAACATTTGATGTTAAAAAAATTAAGGTGGAACCCAACTCTTTGACCATCGGCTTTTTCGCTTTGTCTAAACATCCATTTTCTACTTCATTTAAATTCCTAAAGCTGTCTAACTGCTATTCATCCATATACCGTCATTAACACTATAATTAAACTTCCAGAGAATTGTACAATCCACACATATAAATCAGCCTGTCTATCCATATAAATATATTCCTGGATTGGGACTTCGCTAATTAGTAAATAGCACACGTACCTGGTAGACGTAGTCTGATGATCATAATTATAACCTACCGGATATACATAAACCTGTCTTTAAAATAATTATATGCAATTTAATTATCTGTGCACTCGACTCGACAGAAATTCAAATCCATAGATAATAAGATCGAAATTCAAATTTGACAGCTAACTTTTTCGGTCACTGCTTAGGTCCTAATTTCAAGTTGGATACATACAATAACAGGAAAAAGCGTAAATGCTAATAAATTTTCATTTTATATAATTCACTCCATAGCCGTATAATTTAATGGAGTATATTATTTTAAAACGAATAAACTAAAAAATCGATTCCATTTTTAACGATTACCATCTTCGATTCCCACATATTAATACTTTATAGACTGTCCTTCTTTAATGGCTTTTAAATATCTTTTGTCTCACTCCCTCTAACACCGGGGGCGATAGAGTTATAATTTATTTAGTTAAGCCTTTTAATTGCTGTTATTAAAACAATATATCAAAGTTATATCGCTTTTGTAAATGGATACGATTTTATTACAAATAAACTTGAATTCATTTTATATACCTATTTCATATTAGAAATATGATGTCTTTATATTACCTATGATCCATTCCACTTCATACTAAAAATGGAGCTTAATAATTCTAAATTGACATTATTTCTAAATCATATAAACTTGTTTAATATTCTTTGGATGCCATAAAATCATAATAAAGATTTTCTAAAACGTAAACAAAATAAAATCTACTTTACTATTTCGATAATCTCTCTACAGAATAATCGATTAACCGATTAATTATCAGTTAATATCATATCAATATAAACTCGTTATTTATAAGTTTACGATGCAATAAATCGTTGAAATTAGAAGATAATCAGAGCGCTCGTCGTCTTAGCTTCGGTCTAGAAACATCCACACGATTTGTTTGAAACAAGTATATAGAAAGTCATTGAAGAGTAAACTTACCTACTCGTGAATATGTTCAACTTAAGCGAGTAAAGTTCAGGAATCTATTAATTTAAGTTAGCTTTCATTTTTCTACACTTTAAAAGTACCACTGTTATATTTGTAGCTGTATTTAAAAAGGGTTTAAAAATGTCTTAAAATAAAACAGTGTTAAAATTTAAGATTCACAAAGAAAACATTTGCTATAAGCCCATGTTACTTTTCACATTCGTTCAACCCTTGTATACTTGCTGACATGTGAGCATTTTAATGTATGTATAGATTTATGTATGTATGTTTGAGAGGAAACAGTACGAGCATTGAACATCAACATGTGCATAAAGTTATTGTTTTGTTAATTAACCTCGGCCTCACATCCTGACGGACATGGCGACTTTCTTATACATTAATACCGGGAATAGAGAGATTAATATCAGCAGTATTAAGAGATGAACAAGAACATAGAAATATATATAAAGACATTTGTGCTAAATTAAATGAATTTTAAAACGATATTTAACCGATTCGAGATAGATTTGTAAAAAAGAAAAAAAGCGTCGGACAAACCTGTGCGACCAATGCGACTGCGATGCGGGAGCGTGCACACGGCGAACGCTGCCCATATTAGTCAATGACGCCTTGCACATCTACGCGACCACAATGCGGGACGGCTGCATCAGTGAAACGGGACACATGCGCCTAGTGTAACAAGCTAGCTTGCTGTACTAGTATTCTGCAAGGGCCAATGAAAGGACTTTCATAAAGCTACTTTACCAAAAAATAAACCACTTCTTACCTCAAATACCCACTCAAAATTTGCTCCCAACTCTCAGTCTGTTCTAACAAAATATAAAGTAAGCTCGCACCGCAGTCGCACGTTAAGTCCCGCGTCGTAGACGCTCCCGCATTGTTTCCCGCGTCGCGCATTGCACGCAAGTTTGGCTGAAGTTTTAAGATTCAATATTCCTTTTCAATAATCGTTTTGAAAATTTCAGTTTATTTTTTTTTTCTATCATTTCTGTTTTTAACAAAACGGAAAACATCTCATAACTTTATTTAATTTTACACGTTACTAAATCTGCATATACGAAAGAATGCTACGGCTGTTCCCTTATTTCTTTGCCAACTTATTTATCGCCGATGTAAATCTGTTGCCGATAAATGATATCCATAAAAAAGTATAAATCGTTCTTTTTTCAAAAGACCATCAGTTCCAGAATTTGCTAGTTATCATTTCGCATACGTGTGCACCGCGAAAAAGGAAAAAGATAACACCTTTGGCTTTAATACGCGTATAATTTCTTTGTGGCACCGCGCAGAATGTGAGCAGACGTCATAAAATATGCATTTCTTCCGATGCGCACACATGCGCGCGCGCCATGCGCGTTGCATCCATGCGCGTGCGCACTCGAGCGCTTCCAAGGCTTTCCACATACAATGGGTATCGATTTCTGATGCGAATTATAATAAAGCTATTTTGACAAATTTTATTGTCTTTTATGCTTTGCAGCTGAAGTATTGCAGTTAAGAATTACTTCGAAAAAAAAATAAGTTTAAAATCAAAGTTGAAAATATTACGATATCATCACGAGATTTGAAGCAAATTGATGCTACAGAATACCCGTTTCGTGGTATTTTAGACACGTGATTATTATCATGACATTACTTTCAAATCAGTCGACAATTTAAGATCATGAGCTGTGCTCACAAAAATCACGTTCAAACTTTCTCTTCATACCTATTATGTAGACATTTTAATAGAGCTTATGTTTACTGTACCACATTATGTACATTTCGTTACTAATATATTTAATTATTTTTAACACACGACTTTAGTCAACATAAATTTGGAAACGTTTCTGAAAAAGAGTCTCATTGATTAATTGGCCTTATATATTATGGGTTTACAATTAAAAATTATATACAATTGACGTAACAAGCTATTTCCACACCGTCGAAAAAATAACCCTTTTTCACAATCGGCTAAAAAGAAGTGTAGGTTTATGTAGAGTACGTGTAGGTTTAACATTTTTTACATCGATCATAATCACGCGTGGGCAAAACTGTCCCCTCGTGTGAGTGGACCCTAACATACGGCGCAGCGCACACTACAACACACGCGCATCGCTTTTGCATATTCATTTGGAGATCGCAGTTTGTATCTTTGTATAAAATTATAATGCATTATGTGACCCGGCGCGTCCCCATCGTGCTCGCTTTGTGACCTGTTCACTAGTGGCCAGTGACTCGTGCCAGTGCAAAACTCATGCGGTACGCACTTTAAGTTTTTAGTAAATAATAATAAAAGAAGTTGAGAGCGGTATTTGCCAGAAGGTGATATGGAATCACAAAATAACATACATCACTTAATATTTACAAAGTCATGATACTCTTTTTAGCAAAACATTACATTCTATTTTAAATATCAAAACTAAATTAACTAAACTATGCTTTGTTTTTGTTAATGTCATTATTATTCATTTAAGTACTGATTGATAACTGCAATGAAGTTACAAAAGATCGCATAATGCATCTCTAAGGAATATTATTGCCATAACAGAATTCAGTTATTCTCCAGAGAATTGGTTTCCTTTTTAACAATTCAAGAAAAATTTGGTGTAGTAATTAGTAATTAAATACTTAAAATTTATCATAATATTATGATAATATTAGTAGCACCTGAATATTTATATCTAGAGCACAGAAATTTCAGTTAAAAAGGACCTCCCCTACTCCTTTTATACATTTTTACTCTTCCTATTAAAATTTAAAACAAATTATTTAATTGTGAAATGAAACTTTGAAATCTGGAACACACAACATATTATGTTACTGGCGCGAGTAGTTTAAAGGCAGCACAAAAGCATGACTTTATAAAAGCGCTAGAATTTAGTCCGTGAGCTCGTAACACTTGTGTTAAAATGAATGTGTGATACAATGAACGCCAGTGACGATGTAAATAGATAATGTAATGGTTTTATTATGTATATAACCACGTAAATAGCATTAATGCAAAATTACACTGAAATATGCAGAAAGTTGGAATAAGCTCTTGTTGACACAAAACTTGGTTGGTTGACACAAAAAAGAAGTTTGGGTTTTCTACCACCCGTTTTAGTAGTAGCTCCGATAATTTGACTCAAAAGCATTCGATTGTTTCGATCCCCAATTAAAAGTACTAATTAACAATACCCCGTTCATCGCCATAAACGCTACACAATAAAAAAGGAAAAATGTCACTTTTGACACGTCGATCAAAAATCGATTCGCGGCAAAAAGTTTTAAACGGCTTTCCGTTACCGTCCAATAACTCAAGGATTCCACGAAAACGCGAATTGTGCTCGGACTGGTTGTATATCAATATTTTTATTTATGCTCCTCCGTAATCGTATATTTGAAGAAGCACTGGTACAGATTTAAATGGTGTTTGATTTCAGTTAACCGATAGTTGCTGTGCTATTTAAATAATTTGTTAAGGTACTATAGAAATTTGTTAACTTAATATATTGTAGGATAAGCAATTAATATCTATTTGTTATTCATAAAATACAAAAATTACAAAATAAAGAATAAACAAAGAGATCAGGATGTATTTAAGGGACACTCGATCTCTTTTATTGTTAGTAATAAAAAAAAAAATTACTTCGCAATAAAAAATTATCCGAAGAAATAAACAGATCATAAAAAAATTTCAATTATTGTTGAACATTGCCATGACTGAATTTTAAATACAGTCATCAATGACGCTACAGAAGAAGGATAATAGTGATTCAATTGGCCTATTCCAGCGAGTGATTCCAGCAAATTTTCCATAAGCGTTTTATATATGTGATAAAGTGTTACCCATGGAGTTAGCACGTAGACGCGCTTTGAAACCTAATCGTATATTATGCTGATTTTATATTGAAAACGTGTGTGATGCATGCACGTCGCATGTGCGTTTATAACGTCAGTATCTAGGTAAGGCAAAATCTAAATTTATTACTGAAGATATTTAAATGACTTCAAATAAAAGGACATACCTTCGAGGATATCTGCAAAAGTAGGAGCGACGGACAAACACCTGAATGAAAAAGATTATCTTTGTATATATAATTCTTTTGTGAGCGTGTATGTCACTGAACTTTTCTTAAACGACTGGACTGATTTTGTGTCTGAACGTCTGCGGTGTCAAATAGTAGGTATATAAAATAATATTTAGATACTAAATTTAATTTCGTTTTAAACTAATAATTAGCAACTCATATATACTTATAGAATATCTAGCATTATTTCATAAAGCAAATTTAAATAAAATAAATACACCCAAGATGCATCTTATTTTATTAACAACGCCGGAAGTCTTGTTTGTTTGACCTCTTTACTGATTTCTCCTAAAGTCGTACTTGTCCAGAGGCGATGATTGTGTAAATAATCATTTAGTACGTGATAAATCATCGCTGATCGAGCATGATTACCGTTGGGCTTAAATTATCACATTATTTTAACAGCTTGACCGTGATTTTATTAAAATAAACTCGCGTAATTTAGCTGCTGTCCGCAGCTTCGTTTGCTATGTCCTGAAATCTATGTTTGATTTCATTTAAAATCTATTTTTCATAAGAACATTTAAAAAATACAGTCCTAAATCTACAAAAGTGACACAACAAGAAGACCAGTATCATAAATATTTTAACAAATAAATAGCAAAAGAATTAACAAAAATAATGTTAAAAGTAACATTCACTAATTGACTACCGTCGGGACAAAACGATGAGACAACGACAAACGTAAACAGAGCAAAAACCAAACAAGATCATGTGGAATCATTTACTCCAATCACTGGGCCTCCTGATAGACACTATTACGTGGCTTAAAAGAAAGTAGACTCTAACACATTCTCTTGTAACTTTGTAATTAAATGCAAAACTCAGTATAAAATTGAACAGCATATATTTCATTAAAAAAAACTCTTTGCGCAGTAAGGTGTAAAAAAAATATTAGGCTAAAAATTAAACTGTGATAAAATACGCTCTTGGGTGTGTGAAAGGTGGTATGATTAAGTACCTAAGACATAAAAAAGTTATGAAATTATTCCGCCCACTTCAAAATGTTCTGTTTATAAATTTGCATTTAACTACATTGTACATACATTACACCTACTGCGAAATAGTTTAACCTTTATTTCGTGGGAATTTATTAACACTACGATAGGTTAGTCTACTTATAACGTATTTTTAAAACTGATGATAAATATTTTTAACTTATTATTGAAGCCTTCCTATTGTAGGATCAGAAGCTTTTTAATCAGTTTTAATGTATTCAAAGTATTTTTGATTGGGTGACTTCAAAAACATAAACATTCAATTCTGCTAAACAGATAACTCCTGATAATAAATTTTTATCTGTGAGCTTCAACTTCACTTGCCATCTCTATATCACAACGGAATGACCCCTGATCGGGAGCACCGTATCTAGATCCTATCGATCGATGGCCCCCGATTTGATCTACGCATGCGTACGTTCATAATTATCAGCCCTTTCATCCGCCGCCCGAGTTCGCCCGACTTCATATTGTAATTAATGACTACGTACTTAATACGGATAATTAACTATAGCACAATACTAGTCCATCATTTTAACTTATGATCGGATGTATCGAATTTACAGGCTTTTGTTTCAAGTTCTTTTTGTTGTAACATCGCGTTGTAATGTGCTCTTAACAACATCATCTAATGATCACCACTGATCTATTTCCTTTTTCATTCATAAAATCATCACGTGCTTACAAATATTGTAAATTACAATTTTAAGTTTTAATATCATCTTTAATCTTTACATTTTTTGAAAAAGAAGGCATGAAAGATTTGAAAATCACTGGCACATGCATGATTTCAGTTTAATTTAAAAACTAATAAGGACAAAATAAAAAATATATTATTTCAACACTGCACACCGGTTTTAGTGGCTATTATCCATTATAGCGACTGATTTTTAACTTTTAAAATAACAAGATAAAGGCAATTATCTTAATCAGCATCGTTTATGGGTTAAAAAATCTGGACTTTGTTTATAGCTACTAATTTAAAAAGATGTAAAAAGTGCAATTTTATGAACCTAATTTGTACTGAAAACCTTACTTTGAGATAAAAGCATAACGATCTTTTTTTTATTTTAAGCAATTATTAAACGTGTTTAGATAATAGAAATATTGTATCTCTAAAAAAAACTCTACATCCGACGGGGTGAGGTGAGGCTGGTGAAAATAAGTAACAAGACTGTCTGGGTTGAACTAAGGATTTATTCTGTCTAACTTATAATAAGTAACAAACATTAATGTATGATACGAATACCTGATATAGATGCATAGATACAATAAATAATTGCTAGAGTTTTTTCTCTATATAAATGAGTATTATGCTGGTCCAGTACGTTTAATTTTTTAGCTAGCCTTAATATTAATTTCGTAACTAAAGTTGAATTTGAAACAGTCAAAACATATTTTGAAATATATAATCAAAAAACTCTACGTAAAGAAAAAATGAACTCAACAATAATATACATAACATGCATGAAAACATTAATCTTGAATCTAAAAAGGAACTTATCGTTAATCAAAACGAAAAATTTTAATACAACAATTCACGACGTACACACGCTCTCGTTTTTTATCTGAAATAAATTTAACTCTTATCTCAAAGGTATAAGAGTGTTAATCCGGGATTATTCGCATTGTAATGTTTTTTAATATTGTGTATCACATTGACGTAATCACGGACTTAAAGTTTAGTTTTAGCTAAAATGGATATCGAATAAGGTGAAACGGTTAGTAACATCTCTCCTATAGAACAGCTTCCTTAAGTGGAAATATTTCTTAATGTATAAAATATATTGAAAAGTTTCATTTAAGTTTTAATAATAGGTAAACTTAAGCTTAAGCTATTTATTTACATGTCCCTGATTTTATTCATTGAGTTAATAGACAAGGATGATTCATCTTTAAATCAGTTATGATACTAATTCAATTAATACCGAGGAACTCCATGTACGTCCCATACATTGAAGTACGTTCAGTAAACTCATCACGTGTTCATTTTGGATGTTTTACTTGGTTTGGTTTTGTATATTTCGTTTTGGTTTTGAGATCGTTCAGATACGCGCTTATGCATCCATTTACGATTTAATGTTGATTCAATAAATTCAGAATTATAATTAATCAAAGTAGCAAAACCATCTTGATGTACATCCAGTTACCAAATTTGTACTGGCTTACGTATTTTGTACATTCATAATACGATATTTAAATTTGTCATGTTCGAATTTTGCACTGATTCCTTATTTAGTTTTTGTTATGTTCGTGTCTTTCTTATTAACTCGCTCGTAACTCTGATGGTCATTATCATAATCATGACTAGTTTTGTATTATTTTTATGTCGGTTTTTTACTAACATTCTACATTTGAAATTCTCTCATGATTTAACAGTAACAATCAATTAATTTTGACACTACAAAGTTGCTGCTCCAGTTTTTTTGAAGCTTAGTAATCCGTGATATTTTCCGCGTGTCAGTTCATCCACCTATAGCCCCGCCTTACCTCCTCCATATGAAATTTACAATAACAAAACACAAATACACATAGATCTCTCGCTTCAATAAACGATCTTAATAAGCCTATCGATAAAAAGACAGAAATCATCGATGGCTCACACTTTGAAATGGCACTTATGAACGTTGAGATAGAGATGGTATTTGTGGCGAACGCTGTTGTAATACATCTGACTTTGGTTTGGTGCGTGTAACCGCATTTACATTTTAAAGATACTTGCAGGGAATAAATGTCAATTGAGATGGAAGAGGCACGGATGCGAGGAATTGATGATGCAGTTATTGAACTCGTTGATAATAATCAGAAGGCCATTATTAGATACATTATACGATGATAGTCAATTTTAAATTAGATCGAAGCACGTTTAATAACGACGTAATTTGATTCCTACCAGCACATGCTCTAAGTAATTAGACTTTGAAATAATATACTGAGGTTTTGTAACTTATTATTACCGATTTAGAGGAAATTCTTCATGGTTCGGATAAGACAATTACCATCAACGAAACAGAAAGGCTTGTTTTATTAGCTAACAATATACTAAGTTTTAACTAGTTTATTATTAGACATTAAAATATGCGAAAGCAAAAAACTTTAGGACTGGATTAACATATGAAATATTTTTTAAGACCACGCAATATGGCTCATTATGTTAAATATAAAAACACACAAGTACATCCGCAATGAGCAAAAACTTTTCACGCAGATAATCCTAGTTACTAGAATATTATAACAAGCATAATCTATGTACATAAATTAACGATCGATCATTTATACTTTAATGATTTAAAACAAAATATGATCGTGACATGTTAGTGATAAGAAGAACTTTCAAATATATGAAATTATAATTAGGTATTAAAAGCAAGGTAAAACATGATGTAACAAATATTGTAGAAGACAATCTACATCTGGTCTTGGAATATCAATTACGCAAACCCAAAAACCAGTATGAGCATTAAACTTGTTGTTTAAGTAAGATTAAAAGTTTCAAAGCTAGTTCGGACACTTGAAGGTCACTTAATTCGTTAATAGAAAATAAACTTTAATGTTATGGTGTAAACAGCAGTACCATGTTGGGTTGGAACAAAATTTAAGAAGTAAAGAAGTCCGGAGGTTGTTACTGAATTAAGAACAATAAAGTTTAGTCATTTTATGAACAACTAGATAAATAAGCTCTACTTTTTAATATGACTCATCTTAACATTCATTGGAATGATGAAAACGAAGAATACACAAGCACACGCCCTTTTGATGATTTTCTAAAAACTTTCGATCACAACGCATGGTTCCATTGAGTGAATTCAAAAAGCCATTATGAAGAACATTATGGAGATCCCATTGTCTCGGCTGAATGATCCAGCACAATATCTTACGAAATTTACTAAAAAAACCAACCTAAGTATTAATGTTTATTATGTTCTACATTGATGCGGTCGGGCTCATTGTCTTTTTGTCTTTCGATTCAAATCTGGAATTTATAAAATTATGCCCTCATTTTCAAAATGGCTTTGAATTTGTGGTATTTTCAATCAGCATACCGTGATTGCGTATTTTTGAAATAACCTTTAATACGTGTTTCGAGTAATTTCGAACGAAACTTATATTTTTAAACAAATTTTGGATGTTTTAAAAATAGTATCGGCACTTTCTCTTAATACGAAACTACACTTGTAATCGAGCTTGTTTAATCGATGAGCAGAAAAAGCAATATATTAATACCAATTAGAAATACAGTTAACGAAAGCTCATAAACATGTTACGATAAAAACTAGATCGAAACAATCTTTGAAAGCTAAATTAAAAGTAATAAATACACTTTAAATATTTCAATTACATTTTCGCACAATCACTCACAATCGTGAGCCATTAAGTCTATTCGAAACAAGAGACTTAAGAGTGGAATACCTCATTTATAAATAAGCTCTCTCCATGCAATCGCCGGTATGCGTTATGTAACACACGAAATTATCAAGCTGTATGTTAACATCTATTGTGTTCGCACTAATCTACATAAGTATAGGTATTAATCCGTCTTTCAAAACGTCTTAAAAATATATAGTTACGACACTACAGGTTTCGAACACGAAAAGTTTGGGACAATGTAGACGGATTTAGCAATGTCAGTCAATACCTTTGTGATACGATGAATAAAGCAACGTTGTTGCTTTTACATTTTAGAACTACGATCTAGAATCTTCATGACTTGTTGCTTTTTACTCGAATGCGCCAGAAGAAGGATTACGTTTTTTCGAGAGTATGTATGTATGTATAATTGTGTGGCACGTTCTGCAACCTAAACGGCTTGATGGATGTAACATCCATCCACATCAAGACGAATTTAACATTAACACGTTAGATTCCTCTTGATAGTGCAAGTGACACTGGGGATATTGACAAATTAAAAAATCAAAATAGTGAATATTAAAGTCAAAATTGTGAGGTTCCAAAATTTTTTTTCCGCCCATTTAAGTCTAGTAGGGTAGTAAAATTGGAGTGTCTGTACATTTAATATTTTTACAAAATATGTGAGGGTACTAAGGAACAGTAATAGAACACATTTGAAAAAAAAGTTGTCCGTTTATCGGTTTGTCTGTTTGTACACGCTGATCTCAGAACTACTGGACGGATTTAAATAAACCTTTTTTGTTTAATTGCTATTAGGTCTGGGCAACATTAAGAATACTTTCTTCCTGGGACAATGTACGGTTCCCGCGTGATATACAAAATTTTGCGCAACGAAGTTTTGCGGACATCAACTAGTTTCCAAATAATGAAACTACAATTAAGGCTTCTAAATAGAAGATAAATAATTATAAATATCCCAAACTATTCATGATTCCGTAACGAATACCTATCTGGATACATCAACTTGTACATCAAAAGAGTTGATTTACAAAAAACAGTTTCGTGATGTAATACACCAGCGATCACTCACAATGGCATAGCCGAGAGTGACTGGGAGAAAACATTGATTAATTACCATAATAATTTATTTGATACACCAAAACTTGATACGGGGAGGGGCCGGTTTCATGCGCTAGTTTAAGTTCCTTTTCGTCTAAAAACGATCGCCGACTCAAATGACTTGGAAGTTATTAAATATTTCCTACACGATGAAAACAGTACATTGTTCGTGGAGATGATGCATGGAGGTGATTTAGCTGTTCCGAACAATGATCCGAACCGGCTATTTATTGTTTGAGTATTAGCATAAGTTAAATAACTTTTCTCGTTTTAGGTCTGCTGACCGCATTGAATCATTTGGATCAAGCCCGGAAGAGTTCTTTGCAGACGACCGTCGATTATTCAAGATACGTGAAAAGGTAATTACGAATTCTATTGTTGGCACCCAGCCAGTTATTAGCGCTTCTGATCATGAAAATTACAAAACATATGTAACCAATATTGTCGAGGTTTTAAAAGATACAATAGATGATACGGATGTGTCTTTCAGAGTTGATAAAACTTCTCAAATTATGCTACATATTTTATTAAAGAGTAAAATGAAGCCAAATACATGATTCAGTACTCAATAATTTATTGCTATCCAAAATACTGAATTGATATCCAGTGCTCCGTCTTAAACATTATTTATTGGTAACAAATGTTTGTAATATATCATTAAAACAAAGATTATATATCTTTCACGTATAGATTTTGGTCAACTTTGTTGTTTCCGCGAGTTCTTTGAGCTTAGCCGAACTTAATTTTCTTTCGTTTCTCAGAATTTTGCGCATCAATACAGTATGCCATAAAATTTTTATTGACACCTAATGATGGGAACCAAGTATCTTCGCTTTTTAGAACATTTGAGCACTATTTATGGGTTTAAATTCCACCTTTACCATTAATTCTCTAAGACTCATTATTTTTAAAGAAAAACTCTTTTGAGTATTTAACTGATTTATCAACAACTTTGAATATAATTTACCTCCATAGATATAGCTCAACGTTAGAATGTGGTTCATCGTACTGCAAGGATTTGGGCTACAGGGAGCACTTCCATTGCATGGACTGCACTGGCCGAGTTTTCTGCAAGAAGGAAGAGATGATACGGCATTTTAAGGTAATGTTTTTTTTTTGTCTAAAATGTGATAAATGTTGATGTCATCGGAATCACAAAGTTAATATTAATAGCAGTGGAATCCAAACTCAATACTTTACTGATATTATAAATGTATGTTGTCAGTTTGTCTAGAGATACTTAAAATCCCTGAAAACGTCATAATATTATGATACTATTATCCCGAAAAAATGTACGGTTCTTGCGTTATAAAGGAATATTGGTGTAACGGAGTTGCGGGCGTTATCAAGAAGCTTATGAAATATAATTCCTTAGAGTTTATATGTGTTTTAACCCTTTAAAAAACTAATTACTAGGTAACGTAATCCTTTCCACTAAATTTAAATCACCTGTCGAGTATTGGTCAGAGTTTAATTTATTCACTTATTAAGGGCCACCTTATTGTAGTTGCGTACCATCTGTCTGTCAATTGGTATTTTTGATTAATTACGTTGATATTATCGTCTTTGGAACAATGGTCGATTTTCCGGTGGAGTCTACCTTGTCTACTATATTTAAAATTAGATAAATTATGTTCAAAAGTTACTAAATCTTAGAACATTTTTAATATTAGAGTATAGAAACGTAATAAAATGTTTATTTTTGTTAATCTTCAGTGGCACAAGAAGCGTGACGAGTCTCTGGCGCATGGGTTTATGAGATATTCCCCTCTTGACGACTGCTCGGAACGTTTTAGCGACTGCCCTCACAACCGGAGTCAAACCCACTACCACTGCATCCAAGATGGCTGCGATAAGGTTTGTCATGATACTCTTAGGGCCTGTTTCCCCGGTTACTGATAAAGTTTTTGTTAGGCTATCTACAACTGTTCCTTATCCTTATCCTTATAACATCTGTCAAAGTTATGGATAGACTATCTGTAAGCGGTGAAAGCCTTTATTCTCTCTATTTCATTCAGTTACTATTTTACACACATAGCAAGAGTTTTCATTGTGTTTTTAAAGAATTAACTGCAACTGTATGAAGAAAGACATTGTATACTATATTTTTAATATTGACCACCAATATATTATTTAATCGAAATCAGCCACCGCTTCAGTCGCGTCATCGTCAAGAGCATTTAGTTCTCAATTAAAAATATTTTGACGACCTCTATGGCTCAGTTGGTAAGCACGATGGTAGCTTAAGCCGGGGCTCGCGGGTTCGATTCCCGCCGACGGACCAAACATTTTTTCAACGTTCCTGGGTCTTAAATGTGTATCATATAATAAAAATCTTAAATATGTGTATAGTATAAAAGTATTAAATATATTTCCGTTGTCTGGTACCTGTAACACTGTTCCTCGGATACTTACCACGGAACCAGACTGACGTGGTGTGAAGCGACTATAGATAATATTATGTAATAATATTTTAGGTTTACATATCAACGTCCGATGTGCAAATGCACGCTAACTATCATCGCAAGGACTCAGCTATCCTCCAAGAGGGCTTCCAGAGGTTCCGTGCGACGGAAAGCTGTGCAGCACCACACTGCATCTTCGCTGGACAAAGAACCACTCACTTCCATTGCAGAAGACCTGGCTGCACTTACACCTTCAAGAATAAAGCTGATATGGGTAAGTAAGAAAATTGGTTGTAAATTTATCTTAAATAATATCATAATGTAAACATTAGGGATCATAGATACCGGATAAGCACGAAAAATTCATCAAAATCGGTCAAGCCGTTTCGGAGTAGTATGGCAACGAAAACTGTAACACGAGAATTTTATATATTAGTAGATTATACAGTTCTTTTACATTTGTGTCAAATATCTACAAAATGATATTTAATTACTAATTATTTATAAGCTCAACATTATAAAGTTTATGATATTGTTATTTTATTTAAAATACTTATCAATATAACAATATTTGTGTTACATTTAGTAAATAACAAATTCTTCGCGTCTTCTCCATTGGGTATTACACTGCCATCTATGCGACATCCCGAGAACTTCACTTTCAACGCAACTCGCAAAGATGGCGCTTCGGCGGTTCCCTCTAAATTTAAAATATTTTCCTCAGAAAAACACAAGACCTACCACATCAAAGACGAGGCCTTATCAAAAGACGGATTCAAGAAGTACATGAAAAATGAAGCTTGTCCCTACCGTGATTGTCGCTTCAGCAGAACCTGCAATCATATTCACTGCATCAGACCACATTGCAACTATGTGCTGCACTCAAGCAGCCAAATCTTTACTCACAAAAGGAAACATGAGAGGAAGGAACAAGAAATGAGTTTCGGGTAAGATTTTAAATTCAAGGGATAAAAATCTTGGTGTTTAGTCGTATTCGTGCAAATATTAGAAGTCAGTCAGTCAATCCAGACTTAATAATAAGAAAAAGCTTTAAAATCAGGATTTTCAAGTTAAATTAATGGTACAAATTGTATTGGCAGGCTTCCAACATCCGTGATCCAAAGCGCACTGATGCAACAAGGTGCAGACCTCAGCCTCTATTCCCCTGGCAGCAACCTACATGGAGACGAGGACATGTCCAATTCGATGGGCGAAGGAGACTTCCCTTACCCATTCGTAAGTATTTTAGTAAAAATATTCATAGTATTTATGAATAGTCCGAAATTTAAATTCAAGCACGTCTTATTTAAAATCAATTTTATTATCGAAATTTTATTTCAGAACCCAGCATTAGTGGAAGAAATTTCCAGAAAATACATTGAGACTTTCAACGGCAGCAAGGATGTAGAAGACAAATGCAACAAATGCAGTGCCTTGAACAAACATTACCACTGTCTGGCCGACAACTGTAAAATGGCTCATAGGTATACCTTCATTTTTTATTTTCACTTTAAACTTGAAGTTAATAATATCTGTTTTATGTTTCATGCTCGTACAGGCTGTGATTATTCTAAATTTTTTGGTACTATTTTCAGCTGCCACAATACCATGGTAAAACACGTTTTGGAGCACGAACAACAAAACCAAGTGACCGATGCTTATTTTGTAACATATACGAGACACAACCCATGCAACAATTCAGCTTGTCAGCACATCAGGGATATTACCCACTACCATTGCACCTGGGTAAGTATATTTTAAAAATCCATCGTAAAAATCAAAGAAATTACATGTTTAGGTAAATCAAATCCTTATTAAATAAAAAAAGTCTGAGAATTTACGTCCATTATTTATTTCAGGAAAATTGCGGCGCTGTAATACTTTCCTCAGAGGAACATCCATTCAGACGTCTCGAGCATCACCGACAACACGCCATTTTGAGCCCAATGTCTCCTAACTTAGCGGCGAGATTCGCACCCAATTTCACTCCACAGTTATCAGCACAACTGCACCCGAACATGGCAGCGCAACTCGGACAAGTTCCCAATTTGCCTAATCTGCCGCCAAATCTCGCGCAACTGGCCCAAATGGCGCCAAATCTGACTTCTCAATTAGCACCTAATTTGCAAGCACAATTAAACATGGGCCCAAGTTCTGGCATAGTGCCACAGCAAGTCAATCCATCGAGCTCGTTGGATGAAATGTTCAGCAGGAAGCGGGGAAGGCCTCCAAAGAACAGAGTTGTCGAAGTCTGGACTGACAACGTAAGTGTAAGCTCTCTTTTTTCAAAAGCTTCATTTTAATGATTATAACCTTTACATTTTTTATATATTTTATATTTCTTGACAGGTCACTCCTCAGGCAATTTTCACATCGTTCAAGCTGCCCAAGAGCAACCAAATTCCACAGATGCCACCAGTTGTACAATCGCCAGTTATTCCAACAGTTGAAGAGTTTCCGGTTAGTATTTTATTTCATCCCGTATCTTTTTATTCTTATATAATTTCTTATTACGTTATAATCTAATAACGGTAAAACTATAAATTATTTTTCTTTTTCCAGCGCATACGCTTCCAACATTTTGAAGTATTCACTACTCCAGACGCATGCAATCAATATTATTCAAACTGCAACTTGAGGGGAACTAGACTTCATCTACACTGCTTTTACTGCAGTTTTGCTGGTGAATCACACGTAGTAATGGAGTCACATATGCGAGACTCTCACTCTATTAGCCCATTATTGGAAGGCTTCGACTATTTCGTGTCCTTCGACCAGTGCGGTGGAAAGAGTTGCTTCAAAAACCAACTCCGCTCGCATTTCCATTGCGCGCAAGGAAATAACTGTCCAGCGATTCTTACACAATACTCAGCATTGGCTACACACAAACATGGTAGAGGCACCCCAATTATTAAAACAGAAACCGAACAGGAAAAATCTTTTGATGAAGCCAAAGATTATTCAATAAAGGAGAGAGCTTCGGCTGATAGCGTTAGTTCAATGAGAGAAAGTGCTGAAACATTCACACCCACTAACTTCTCAATCAAAAGTGAATTTGAGAAAGATCAGGATAATGTTTCGGGTAAGATTTTTTCCATAATTACATCGTATATATAAAATATTATTCTATTAGAAAAAAGTGACTTATTTCGGCCAAATTATGATAATCCTTTCACCGGCTATGATTTGATTTATTTGATAGTACTATATATTCTTTACAACAATGTGTCTATAACATTTTTCTTAATTTCAGTAGTAAAAGCTACGGGAACATTTTACCCTTCTTCTCACCTGCGAAGCAATACATCTTCCCCCAGAAGCATTTATGATGCATCACCATCTAAAGATATGAAGAGAGTGGAATTTGATCAGAAGAAACCTTTCGAGACCCCGAAAATGACAGGACCTACCATACCACCATCCTGCCATGATAGAGCCTGTCCTTTGAACAAAAATACCGGAGGAATGAACCTACATTACCACTGCCCACACTGCAGTCAGGCATACGTGGATCTGAAGCTATTGTTCAGTCACATGGTCAAGAAGCACAGTAACGCAATGGAGCCTGGGCCCGTTGGGTTGCAAGCCACAAAGGTAAGAATTAGTGTACGTACCCAATTTTTAAGCATCGATCATAATATTTCCGTATTATTGTGTCTATTGGGACATCATTTTAATTAAAATTTCAATTTTTTCAGGAGACTTTGGAGAGAGAGTATCCAGAGATATCTATTTTACCTTCCACTGCTACTTCATCTACCGCTCAAACTCCTAATCCTGGTCAAAGGCCTCCAAACCCAGCTGATCAGGTAAGAACCTATTTTTCAATTATGATACACTTTTGCAAAATGTATTATAATGAGTTATGTATTTTAAATGTTTTATCTCTATTTTAGGTTCAGGCTGTTCAAAGCCTTCTTCTGCAGCAATACTTAGCTGGAGGTCGCAAAGGTTCACTTCAAGATCAGCTGAAAATGCAGCAACAGTACACGGCATCTCTTGCGGGACTTCCTGGCTTAGCTCAAGTCGCTCTTTTACAAGGGTAAGTTCCTCTATAAGCCTTGTCTTGTTATATTTCAATTCTGTTAACATGTTACTAATGGTTTCTTTTGTTTCACAGAGGCTCTCCATTCTCGTTATACCCACCAATGCTGTATCCGCCTGAGCTATTACTGGAGCAGAGTCTACTCCAAGGTCATGGTCTTCCACCGGGTCTTGATAAGGAAGCCGAAATGATTGCTAAGTCGTAAGTATATTTTTTTTTACAAATAATGTTTGATATTATTTTAGTTAGAAGTTCATTTACTTCCTATTATTGCTTTTTTAAGAATTACAGTAGAAACTCGATTAACCCATCAATTGCTATTCGGATTATCGAAAGTCTGCATAATCCAAAGTATGAAGAAAATTAGCTTAGCGTATTTAAGTACATCGTGAAAGCAGTAAGACGTTTAATAAAAAAAACTAAGACAGGTTTACAAAAAACAATGTTTATTGAGAAATAATTAAAACATTCATAAAATTGGTCTGTAGTCCGAATAATCGCGAATCCGTATAACTAAGGTCTAGACAATCGAGTTCCTACTGTATTTAAGAATATATCTTTTTTCTTCTTATGTATTGTATCATATATTAATATATTTTTTAATAATTTTCCCTTACTAGGAGGCGTACTGTAGCCAGAGGCCCCCACGTACGAGCCTTAAAGGATGAACCTATCCCTGAAGGCTATTTGCGCTTCCGGTTCAATGAAGACTGTGCATATCAACAGTGTGGATACAGGTAAATTAAATTTACCCTGAAAATAAACATTTTTTTCGTCATAATTCATTTGTTTCTTCTCAACATCGTTAGTTACATATTTCCTTTTTTTTTTCTAAATCGTAATGTCTATGAAAACTTTTTCAACTAATTGATATTTTTAATTTTCAGAGAACACCAAACTCACTTCCACTGCACTCGCAAAGACTGCGGCTACTCGTTCTGTGATAAAACTAGATTCGTTCAGCACACAGCCAGGCATGAGAGGTAAGTAATTTTCTACATACCCTATATAGATCTCATACCATAGAAATATTTTAATCTTTGTCTTTTTTTTTTATTTTTTTCTTTAGTTCCTACTTTGTTCAAAATATTTTTTAAAGTAATTTTTAGGCTTCAAATTAGTTTTCAACGATCTTTACATTTTCTTACCTAAATTCATATTTTCTTCAGATTGGACACGCTTATGGGTGGTGACTTCCAGCAGTACAGAGCGAATGTCTACTGCCAGAGATCGCAATGTCCACATGCATCTACATTTGGTAAGTCCCACAAATTAATTAAACATATGGTATGCACAATACATAGAGATGCATTATGCGTACCCTTTATTTATCGGCATCAGTTTTCGTCATACTTGTTATAAAGTCTAAATTTTAATTTTAATTAATTTTTCGGGTCCAAAAGCTTCCACTAACGCGAAAATCCGGAAGTTCTTGAAATCTTAGTTATCTGCTTCATACACTTATGTCTTCAATTTATAAATAATTTATCATATCGGCTATCGGCATCAGTTTTCGTCATACTTGTTATAAAGTCAATAATTTTTTTTCTATAATAAGGTTTATCGCGTTTATAGGTACTGGACAAAACAAAGCTTCCCACTTCCACTGTCTGAAGTGTGACTTCGTGTGTACTGACACCAACAAGGTGGTGGCCCATCGCCGGCAGCACCAGAAGCTAGACTCCATCCAAGCGGCTGGCTTCAACAAGTTCCCGCCCAGCAAAGGTAGGTTAAAGACCGTTATTTTTTTGCAATATATTCAAGCAAGTAGATTCGTTTCCTCACTATTAAATTGTTTCGACTCCAGCGATAACTTTAAGAAGAATCTTGTTTTTTTATCTATTCGAACTTTTGTGAACTCAAGATTTACATTTCAACAACATAAAGGACTTTAACAATTACATGCCTAGAAGTATTTTATTTTGTCTGGGAAATATATTTTCCCAATTTCAATCATGTTCCCTTTTTTACAGAATGCGGCTACGAACCTCAGTGCATCCACAGCAAGAAACAAACCCACTACCACTGCCTGATGTGTGGCTTCGCAGTACTGGGCCTATCCCAGATGACGTCACACAAGTACAAACACCAGGAGCACCAGGAAGCGAACCTCGGACCATCCACCAGCTCAACCAACTGACCCTGTACATAACCGTAGCTATAGCAAACTGAAGCTTACTACATATGTGATAAAGTCTACGATTGTATATCACGACAACTGAAATGTGTTCAGAGACATATTGTATACGACAGATGTGAATAAGAATTAAGAATTCAATCAATGTGTAGTCCCTCAAAAATCGTGCCTTAGATGCAAAATAGTTTCAGAATATATTTTATCTAACGGCAACATTTGTGCCAAAATTCATAAAGATGACTTTGTAAATTGTTGATAATGAAAGAATAGACACGATGAAAGTGTATATAAATTAATGGTAACTTTCATAATGCATTTTATAATAAACATGAAAGTTTAAAGTTAGAAATGTGTTTTATGTAAGTGCATGTTAAAGAGTGTATCCTAATCCTGACCAATTTAGGTGATAGTTTATATAAAAGTATTTATATTTATTAATTTCCCTTAAAAGACATTTTTACGAATAGTATTATTAATTAAGGATTCGTAAATTTATAAAGGCAAAACTGGGTTATGAACACCATTTTGTGCCTCGGAGGTAAAATTATGACAATATTAAACTATACTTTGTTAATGGTTCCGGTGTAAGGGAATCACAAAAGGAAAAAAATATATAAAAAGTTAAAAAAAGTTTATCGCTATGAGAGTAATTTTAATATAAAAGTAACAATAAAAATTTAAAAGTCATTCACCGGAATCATTTCCAAGCAAAATAGATTAAAAATTTATATGAATCAAAAGCGTATTTAATGAGAGATTTGTCAATTTTATAAAGTGTAAATAAGATAAGATATATAAACAAATATGTTAAAAAATATTGTTAAAACTGTATAAAAAAAATCTCGATTGGACATTGTACATTTGTACCATGAGGTAGCCATTTTATGCCATAAAACGATTTAGTTATAACATGATTTTCTGAATCAGTATTAGTGACGTCATCGACCTTAGCATTCCTGTTCTATTCCCGGCTATGTCCATTCCCGTTTAGATTTAGTTTCAATATCCAGGTCCTAGCTTTTATCAGTATTCTAGTAGTGTAAGTCCTACTCTTGTTCCTATTCTATCTTTTATTCTTTGAACCAAACTTACTTTGTAATTTTAATTTATAACTTTTTATTTTTAGATGAAGGCCGTGCCATACATACATAGTCAACATTCGTTTTGCAATTTTCGTTTTTTTTTTCGACATTTGGTTTTTTTCGAAATACACACTAAATAATATAAGCTTTATAAAAATGGTGCCATTTTTATAAAGCTTAAATCTTTATATAAAATGACATAATTTTTATAAACATTTCAGCTTTGTGAGACCGCACCTTATGATAAAAAAACAAAACAGTTTAAATTCTCAAAATTCTAAAACGAAATGTTTATTAATTGTATTTATTCTATATAATGGACGAAGACACAAAAGTATATCAATCACACAATATCATAGCAATTTATAAAACATAAATCTGAAAGCATTAATTGAAGTGTCGGCAAATTTTAATTTAATTATTTTACATATACAATGGGCTATGAAAATTGAATTTTCGAAACTGAATTGTACTTTCACATTTTCATATCATTCAAAGTTTGTTACTTATAGTTCCAATCTAAATTAAAAATTCAACTATGCTAACTACCATGGTAAGCAAAGATTTCATAACAATTGAATACATAAGTGGAAGAAGCAGTTAACTGACATTTTTGCAACCTTCGAGTATATTCAAATTTTTTCCCATAAAATTTTGATAAATCTTGTAACTTACCTATTTTATTATCTAGCACACTTTACATCAAACCCACAATTTTATTTCAATTAATTTTTCGGGTCTAAAAGCGTCCATTAACGCGAAAATCCGGAAGTTCTTAAAATCTTAGTTATCTGCTTCATACACTTATGTCTTCAATTTATAAATAATTTATCATATCTAAAGTTGCTTCTTTCTCTCAGGATGCTTATTGAGAGTTTCCTTTCAAATTCTATTTCCATAGCTCCGTGTACCGTGTCCGTGTTTATTTGCAATCTCGTATCGGTCGTGCAGTATTTGAGATTCAGTTATATTGGTTGTTATTGTTATGTTATTTAATTTTACGTACCGTTTTTATTTCTCTTTCACATATTCATTTATTTATGTAATCTAGTTATATTTAGTTTTAATTTGTAAATCCCAGTTAGACATTCGGTATGTGGAGTGTTTTGTCTAAAATGTCTAATGTAACTTGTGAATTGGCAGGAGATCTAGCTTAGTAGCTTAGTGTTGTTTACCTCATGAGTTCTAGGAATTAAATGACAATATATACGAACTCTTTCTCTTTTATTCCACTTCCCTGATTTCTAAAATCAAAGTCTTTCATGTTCTCCAATGAAAGAACCTTAAACCACTGTTGGGAAAAAACCTCAACCTGTCTGTATTAAAATCGAATTGACTTATAAACCTAACTACAGGACATAAAATACTGAAATTTTGATGAAACTTGCAGTATTCCAGAAGTCAAACAAAACAGTACTGCGATTAAAGAATTACTTTACTACATACATAGGTCCATATCTTTCATTTCTTAATAGTATAGTTTAGTGATCTATCAACGCGCAGCCTTGACTACTGGACGGATCGAGCTGAAATTTTGCATGCAGAAAGATGTTATGATACAGGAATAGGTGCTAAAAAGAATTTTGGTAAATTTTACCTCAAGATGATAACATTTGAAGAAAAAAGGGAAAAATAATAAAAAAATGAATTAAAAAGTATTAAATAATGTTTATTATTTAATAGTGCCTGTTTCAGAATTCGGTGAGGCATCAGCCTATTTCCGTACATAATCTTCATTATTTTAAACCCATAATTATAAAAGGAGTAGGCAATTGACTAATTAAGTTATTTAAATCGTACAAATTAACTGTATAGCTATTAGGAATGCATACATTGCATATAGTTACAGGGAACGGAAATTTTATTCTAATTATAACTGTTTCTAAGTTACTGTACAGCCCTATTACATTGTAAACGATTTTTATTAAAAAAGTGTAAATACCCATTAATTGAAGCACAGTAATTTGAAGTAAAATTTATTTCCTGTTAACATATGCATAATGAAGTTAATCGATTAATCTATAATTTAATATTCTCCAATCTTTTAAAGAAACTACACAATAAGCGGAGATACACGCGCGTCAGTTGTGATTGCTTACTGAGAACTGAATTTTTATTTTATTTTAGAGGTTCACCAACAGAATTGCATTTATCGAATTTTAAATTATTGTACATTAAATTTTGTTTAAAGTTAAAATAAGTTTGTTTAAAGTTAAGAACAAAATTAACAAATAACATTGACGACCTCTGTGGCGCAGTGGTTTAGCACCTCGGTAGCTCACGCCAGGGGTCGCGTGTTCGAATTCCGCCGACGGAACTAAAATGTTTTTCATGGATGTGTGAATCATTATAATAAAAAACTTAAATATGTGTTTGGTATAAAAGTATTAAATATATTTCCGTTGTATGGTACCCGTAACACAAGTCCCTCGGGTACTTACCACGGGGCCTGACTGGCGTGGTGTAAAGCGTCCATAGATAAAAAATATCCAATACTATTATTATGACGTCACTTACTTGACTGCAGGATGATAAACTATTTTAGATTTCTTTTACAAATTGAGTTTATTAGAAAATATGCAGAGATCAGGACAATCGGATATAGCGTTGTAAGATCTACACAACCCTATAAGTGGTGCATAGCGATCGAGATTGGTTCTGGCAAACTCCAGGTGAAATTGTTTGTTACTCTTCCGGGGTAATCATATTGGAATATTAATAGCTATTTTAATAAGCAATTTATTGTTATCGATAGCACCAGTAGAAGTTTGTGTAGAATAATTTCATAATTCCGTTATATGAAATATCATGGAACCAAATCGTCCGATTCGTCAGAATTAAAAGAAAAAGAGAAATTAAATCTTTTGGTACGGATAGATGTGCGTTTTCCATTAATTACACATCATGATTAGACTCAAACCCAAACTCCTAGGACCAAACAAACAATCAAACTTAAACCTTAGGCCTACCGGAAGATTGAAGGCTTTTACGTCAGCTCAATACTACAATAATTTCAAGATTAAAATGATTTCGCCACTTTCTGATAAGTGTCGAATAGACTATCCAAAACTTTTGGGTAGTCTAAAACTTAAACAAGGCCCTTAATCAAAAAGTTATGAAAATCGTATTTAACGGAAACCTAAAAAATCTAATCCGACATTAAATGTTAAGTACCTGTAGATATGAGACAGGCCACAAGTGCCCCTTGGGCGTGGGGCATCGGAGCCACTCGGGGGCACTCGGGGGCCCAATTACCAAACCTATTAGCCCCTGTCAATCCAAGTCACTGTAAGGGCCAAATTACGTCTAAGCCCCATACTAGTTAATTGAGTACGTCGATAAAGTGAGAATGTTTTACTTTTTATCCTCCGATCCATAAACTGTAACATGTGTACACTTTACGTATTTGTATGTGTGTGTATGAGTATCTGTCAGTATGTGGCAAAAAATCTCCCAAACGAATCGAGTGATTTCAATACCACGGCTTCCGGAAAAACCGGTGTGAAACAGCGCTTGTACGGTGTTTCGTTGAGTGTCTGAGTTAACCAGAAGCCTAACTCCCTATTATTTCCCATTCCCGTCCTCAATTATACACATTAAGGTCGGCCACGGACTTACAACTTTTTAATCCGATTAAATGATGCTGTGGAATAAATCATTTTCACATTTAGTTATAAATAATATTAAAACTCAAATGCGATTGACAGGATGAGCAATTAACACACAGCCAACCATTGGACGGGTCGGGCTGAAATTTGGCATATAGGCTGTAAGCATCCGTTAAGAAAGGATTTTAATAAAACCTACCCCCAAGGGAATAATATAGAGAATGAAAGTTTGTGTGATAAAACTTCTTAGCGCTAACGAAGCCGTAGTCCGAATTATGAAATCGACAATTATTTGCTCGTCAGTAGTCACCCTCTTTTAATAGTATGTCTACACTCAGAGACATTTAAAATTTTCTATAGTGAAGAAAAATGTAAATAGGGGAAGAAAGTTAAAGAAGTTTCCAAGTGGGTAGCTAACATACTACTTTCTAAAGAGGTTTCGTTTGACGACCTCTGTGGCGCAGTGGTTGAGCTACGGTAGCTCACGCCAGGGGTCGCGGGTTCGAATCCCGCCGACAGAACAAAAAGTTTTTCAATGTTCCTGGGTCATGATGTATATTATATATGTGTATTATATAATAAAAATCTTAAATATGTGTATAGTATAAATGTATTAAATATATTTCCGTAGTTTGGTACCCGTAACACTAGTCCTTAGGGTACTTAGCACAGGGCCAGATTGACGTGGTGTGAAGCGTCCATAGACATTATTATTATTATTATTATTTTAGGTTTGACTCGAAAACGGGACATTTCTGTGTTCCGGCGTTGTCTGCAGAGACACCGGGACGAAGTACCGAATAACGGGACGTATGGTCACTTTAGGTATAGCTGTTGTGGTCAAGATAAATTATATTTTTTAATTTTTTTTTGAAAAACGTTAGTTGCGCCCTTTTTCCTAACGACGGGTGTACAAGGAGCGTGTAACTTGACAAGTTAGCTACTATTAACACACTCGGGGACTCGGGGTGAGCGACGTAATAGATCTCTAGACCCTTTTACTGACATTATGGTCACATAATAGACTTTATATTAAATTCGGGTCAGGTCAAGACATTTCATTCTAGATCTAAAGGACCTTTTATGAAATGGGAAACGTGAATTATTTCTTCCGTGGGTCTTTCAAAATACTAGAGATCGCGCAGTTTTCGAAATTCTACTATAAATATTTAAATCTATCGTGTAGAAAAGCTATTCAAATTTTTTTTTTCTTAATTCAATCACAGACTTCAATTTGCCAAAAGATCTCGTTACTAAACAATTTAAAAAATCATAGACTTCAACCATAAACAAAAGAGTATTTGGTGTATGATTATCGTGTCAAAATATTGTAGTATGCGTGTTGTTGTGTGCGTAGCCTTTTATTTATTAAAAATATGAAACATTAAATCATATTTTTAAATAATATTGCTATTCCACGCTCCTCCTTCATCTCAACTACAACTGGGAGAAATTTCATGCTTTTACATCTACGCGTCTTTCGTAAAAAGGGGTACGAAGTTTTCCGCTAGCGTTTTAATATATAGATTACATCTTGCTGTGTGCTTTGTAACAATTTCTAACAAAGTTATAGACATAGTTGTATACATCAAAATTCGTGCTTCACACAAAATTGCTAAGGAACCGTCCGTCCGTACAGCGGATTTTAATCGTGCGGGTTGTGTCGTAATTTCTCGCGGTCTTTTTTTCGCCAGTGCGAATACTCTCAAATATGATGTGATGTGCCATACACATCGACTTACATGGAATTGACATATTCCGACCAAATGACGTTGGTAGGATAACTGGCTCCCTTTCAATTTCCCATTACATTTAAAATACATGCAAAAGCTAAAAACTACCTAAAATTTACCATTTTTAACAATTTTCGTCGACAATGGAGCACTTTTTATCCTTTCAAGCCTTTCAGGCTTTACGTTATTTAATCGTCAGCACTCAGCACCCACGTTAAAATCCGTCCATCCGTAATATTTGCGATGCCTGTCATCGAATAGGGAATATGCATGATTTTTTATTATTTAATTAAATAAATCTTACGTTATTGAAAAACGATGTAGTCCAATCAGTTTTTTGATAAAATTGAAAACAACAAACAAGCCTTTAAAGTAGTCAGTGAGAAAGAGAGATCCGATATTAATTGTGACGTCAAATTCCATAAGCTGCATACAAAGTTCATACTACATTTATTCATACATACATTTATCAACAGAATTCAGATATTTTTTTTGTTATTCTGTATATCTTTTAACCCACTATCGTAATAATTTGCATTTAATAAATTCTGTTTTACACGCATATTCCCTATTGATTTTTAAAATATTTTGGTGCTATCACTAAAATATTTTGTGGTACTCTATAGTCCACACAGTCGAATTGGGAAATATTAAAAATGTTGAGCAGAAAATTATTAGGAGAGATAGATATGCAGTTGAAGGATAGGTAGGGAGGTATAGCTTGACCACAACCGCTGTACCGCGCCCTAGGAACGTGGGACGGGGCGAAGCCGGGGACGGATAAAAATACTACAGGCGTCAGCGTTATTGGCCAAATGACTGAGTAGCACAGTAGCTAGCCATGGTAACCCTCCCCCGCCTCTTTCAATTTTCATCAAATTGTGTTAACTGTGCCTTTTAATGTATGAATTAGGGATCGAAATCGATTTTATATTTTGTTACTATTTGTATAAAATATTAATGCACTTCACAGAAAACATCTTTTTACCTAGTTTCGATTATATAGTTCTTATACTTTCGGATGAAAATTGCTGAGACAGACGGGCGGACTGTGCTGACTGACTGTGCGACAGACAAAATCTATAAGAGTTTTATTTTTTAGGGTTTCGTACTCAAAGGGTAAAAAGGGGACCCTATTAGTAACACTTCGATGTTTGTCCGTCTGCTCTGTCTGTCTTTCTGTCCGTCTGTCTGTCTCCAGGCTGTCAAGAACATCTATAGCTAGTGAGTTGAAATTTTAACACAATATGTATTTCTATCGCCGCTATAACAACAAATACTAAAAACTAAATAAATTAAATATTTTAGAGTTGCTCCCATTCAACAAAGGTTTTTTTTTAATTTTCTTCTTTTTAGAACTATATAGCGCTGCAGTACATTTACATCGCGCTATCGCTTGTTAGTAAGTGTAAAGCTAAAGCTGTTTGACTTTCGAAACTGGGTTCCTCGATTTTTTGCTCTTCACTGGTACGGAACACTTCGTGCGCGAGTCTAACTCGCACTTGGCCGACTTTTGCCATTTCGCTACGAAACCCTCAGGCTTAACAATTAATATTCTACTAAAATGATAAAGGTTTGTCGTGTAAGTAAAATCGAGGTCTTAGACATTTTCTTTTGAATTTTTACCGTAAATCTTTTGAAGCAACGGATTATACTGTAGGATTTCGCGTGTAATATTTTCGCAAACAAATCTCTCAAATTACTGTTGCCTTTTTTTATTCTAAATTATTTCAAGGGGCTTTTTTCACAAATGAATATGTCAGTCCCATCGTAACCGTTACATAATCCACTCGCTATTCCCGTTGACTATACTTACATTACTTACATTACTTACATTACTTACATTATGTAAGTAACATATTAGCAGCAATTTAGGCTCGGACAATAAACCATGAAAAGTGCCTACATCTTTTAAATTTAGTCCAAATTTTGATAACAAATTTTCTTTTAGGGGCGTAGTAAACACATTCCATTAATACGTTATAAAGTTCTGTTACCTGTTGCTTTACAAACAATAATTTTAAGAGACTAGACACTATTTTGATGATGTAGAGATAATGTAGGCTTTGTATACTCTTTAGCTGTCAGACTGCTTTATTATATTTATCAGTGGCTATACCGTTCGAGGCCCGTGGCAAATATGTTTTCGTACCACTATGTCAATCCAATACAAAAACACGTCAAGCGATTATTGCAAAAAATAATCGCTTGCCACTTATCTAGGGGGGCTGATCGGGGGCCCCTTCCGGCTGGACTGGGCCCGTGGCATTTTGCCGGCTTGCCACCATGTAGTTACGCCAATGTCAATATTGTTTCAAAATATGCTTTAATATTTAAAATAAATTAAAAGCTACATACACTACAACACGTACACTACAATATTTTGACATCACACGATAATCATAAACCTTTTGTTATTGGTTGAAGGTTTATTTTTTTTAATAAAATTTAATGGCCTGGTAACGAGACGTTTATGCCAAATTGAAGTCTTTGAATGAATTGAATGAAATAGTTTATAGTTTTTATACCTGAGTTTAAACAGTGTTTAATTAATGAAGATTCGCTGTCCCTTTCTGTCGTGTGACGTTTTTAAATATTCCCAGAAAAGGACTGCGAATCTTGATTAGTTAAACAATGTTTAAATATTTTATGAACTTTTATTTTTCTAGTTTAACGCTGTATGTTGTGCGTCATGTTGTTTTTGTTATTAATACTTTGTTTTGTTCCTTGTACTCATATTTAAAAAAGATATTTTTATTTATTTAGTATTAAAATATATATTTATTTTACACCAATTTGAAGACCTTTATGAAAATCCTACTGTGGTTTCAGACATACACTCTAAGAAACATTACTTGATATTTCTTGTCTCAGCACCCGCCATTCAACGCACCTGGAAGCCACATTTGTCATCGGAATGGCGAAATCAGGCGCAAAACATGATTGAAATATCATAAGGGGTCATATCTAAAGTGACCATACGTCCCGTTTTGAACGGGACTTATTCGGTACTTCGTCCCGGTGTCTCTACAGACAACGCCGGAACACAGAAATGTCCCGTTTTTGAGACAAACCTAAAATACCCCTTCAGAAAGTAGTCTGTTAGCTACCCAATTAGAAACTTCTTTAACAACAGATGCCTTATTATCAGTTGCATCACTTCGCTGAAGACATCAGAAGCGATAAAATCTGTATAATATCATCTCTCATAAGAAAAAAAAGTAAAAAAATTCGGACTAAGCCCTCGCTATCTTTGATATTTTTCTATGTCCCGTTTTGATGAAAAATAAAAATGGTCACTTTAGTCATATCAAACGAAGAAATTTTACACTTGAGGTTGAGGAATAAGGAAGTGAGGTGTTTTCTAAATATCTAGAACTCAAGGATGACTAACTTATTAACGTGGGGATATATTGACGCATAGGCCAAACCACTTAACGGATCGAACAGAAATCTGGCAAACAGGTGAGAAAGGAAGTCGATAAATTCTACCCCCAAGGGTATAAAATAGTTGATGAAATTTTGTATGAAAATTCTTGTTAACTCCAGCCGGAAGCAAAAACACGATTTGTTATGTAGACTTCCTTCCGGAATGAAAAGCATCTTTTATTGTTTACATAGCGGTTATCAAAATATTTTTTTTATTTACCATTTATTTCAGGCAACAAGGCCCACAATATAAATACCTTATAGACTAACATACATATGAAAATTATAAATATACCCATCCTTTTCAGATAGATCAAATCAGTTGTTTAAGCGAGAAATTAGACTGAATTTAATATTTAATTTGGATTTTTTTATGATATTTAGGGGGTTAAAGAGCAGACGAGTTTCCTGAAGGAAAGTAACTGCCGTCGCCCATGGACACTCGCGACATTCGAAGAGCCCCAAGTCCGTTACCGGCCTTTATGAGGGAATATGGAATAGGGACAGGGGATTATGGAAGTTGGGCCTCCGGTTAACTCACACACTGAACGAAACACAGCACAACGAAGTTTCACGCCAGTTTTCTGTGAGGCCGTGGTATCACTACGGTCTAGCCGGCCCATTCGTGCAGATGGATACATAGGCCTCAATAAGCTGAACTCACTAAATAAATTTTTCGTCCCGTATCTTGTGAAACTTTCAACCTAAAATATCAAACTCGAAAGTTGGTTAAGCCAACAGCGAATTTAGTATTAATATATACCTTGCACTGAAAAATGGACTTTAGCTCGCACTATTAGGGTTCATTTCAGCTATTTTATTTACTTCGGCGCGGTTGTAAAGTGTCTACGGGTCCCGAAACAATTTACAGATGGGCCCCGACGTGCCCCTCGTGCCCCTGTGTGCCCCTGTGTGACCCTGTGTGCCCCTAGACAACTTTATGGCCCCTATGTATTAGTTTCATATCATGTGTTATCAGACGGAAGCTGTTAATAGGTTTTTGCGTCATCCAGCAAAATCTGTTCTCTAGTTAGAGTGACTCACACTATGGGCTGCCGCGTCCTAGGGGGGCGAGCCTACTAGGAAGTCAGCAGATTTTGTAGTTGACAGAAACAAAGTAGCCTTCACTTAGAAAAATGTTAATCCGGCACTGTCAGATATCCAGACAAACTTTTCTGAAAGTTAATATAATAATACACTAGTTTTTACTCGCGACTACGTCCGCGTGAAACTTTATTAATTATCCCGGTTTTTACAACATTTATTGATTACTGCTCGGCTCCTATTGGTCGTAGCGTGATGTTTTATAGCCTATAGCCTTCCTCGACAGATTAACTAAAGAACACACAAAGAATTTTTTAATTCATGTCAGTAATGCCTGAGATTAGCGTGTTACAAACAAGCAAACTCTTCCAGTTTTTTTATGATATTTAGGGGGCAAGCGAGCAGACGAGTTACCTAATGGAAAGCAACTGGCGTCGCCCAGGGACACTAGCGATATCCGAAGAGTCGCGAGTGCGTTGCCGGCCTCTATGAGGGAATAGGGAATGAGAATAGGGATAAGGGATTAGGGAAGTTGAGCCACCGGTAATCTCATTTACTGAACGAAACACAGCATAACGCCGTTTCACGCCAGTTTTCTGTAAGGTAACACTCCGGTCGAGCCGGCCCATTCGTGACGAAGTTGGCTCTCCCACGGCAAAAATTTAACACTACTATTAATACTATTTATAATACTGATTCGAAGTTTCATCCTACTCTATCCTCAAAATTACCAGAATTATTCCTTCAAATATTAACCCTGGGTTGATATTTTAGTATATAAATAGTAATTACAGTTTTAATAACGCCAAAAACTCCGTACAAACAGCAAAGAGAACAGCGCTGACAAAGCCGCGCCGACCTACTTGCTGCACAATGCCGTCGTAGAGCGACGCGGTGGTCAGATATGACAGTCGCCACGAATGGGGCAGCTGATTTTTTATCAGTAACTAACCGTATAAATACTATTTTATAATCATACACAAACTATAATAACGAATCTTTCCAATTATGACGAAAAATTTGGTACTTTCCTTGGATACAAAACATCTCGTGCGCTCTGCCGAGCGCACGGGGAGGACTAGTACATTTGTATGAAGCGCGAGCTCCGAGCGACGGGGGAGCCGAAGATTACCGATGGCGCCCGATCGTCCGCTCGGCTCGTTGTCGGAGCGGCAGCGTGTTCGAGCCGGGAATGACCTTGGACCTTTCAGCATTCATTCGTTATTAATAATTTATTAATAAGTTTTGCTGTATCCTGTTATGCGTTGTTTTTATGTATTTTGTATTTTTTTATTTTGTTTTGATTTATTATATCATCTGTGTTAACAGTGCTTGTAACGTAAGTGATTGATCGTGACGTAAACAATAAGATTTGACGAGCTCTGTGGCTCAGTTGGTACGCGCGTTGGTAGCTTAAGCCGGGGGTCGAATCCCGCCGTCGAAACAAAAAGTTTTTCAATGTTCCTGGGTCTGGGATGTGTATTAAATATGTGTATCATGTAATAAAAATCTTAAATATGTGTATAGTATAAAAGTATTAAATATATTTC
>JAOTAV010000016.1:808552-825170 GCA_026546445.1 Cyclargus thomasi | reverse complement strand
ACACGACTGGCGAGAGATCAGGCGCAGGATCGACTTTTTACATGCTCATCCGACGCATGGATCATCTTACTTGTCAGACAATCAGGTGATCAGCCTGCATTGTCCTAACCAAACTTGGATATGTTTTCAACGCTGGAATCGAACCTACAACCTCCGGGTGAAGAGCCGAGCTCTGTACCACTAGGGCATGGAGGCATTAGTATTTAGTTATGGCCCTGGGGCTTAGAAAGTGTTGGGTTTTTAGTCTTCATCGCGCTCAATAGGCTCTCAGATCGATATAAATGGCTACTTAAACTTCACTATATTAAAGTAATATAGTGATATTACTTTAATATAGTGAAGTGTAAGTAGCCATTGATTTTCGGGTAAAAAAAGGTGTCACGGCGGTACGCAAAAAAAAAGAACCACCAGCGGCAGCGTCTCAGCCACAGAAAAAAATATAAATATCCCAGCCCCCTATGAAGACAGCGAAGGTATATGTGACGGTAGAAGTAAAGTTGCCTACACTCATAAAAAATGTAAATCCTCCACTAAATGAAAATAGAACTCACGAATATCATATCTATTATTTATTTTTTAATTTATTTTCGTTTCCCATGTTTATCTGTGCATAAAATTTCTCTACTTAGGACTGCTGGAAGAAATTTCTTTCAGAAATAAACAGTACCTTTTGTATCATTTTTCTTCTTTAAAATGTTGTATTTGTTGATTTCTTGTATACAATGAATTGTAAATAAAATAAATGAATAAAAATAAATAAATAAAAGATAGCAAAATCAAATTCCTCGTGTGTTTCCCAAAGTAACTAAGTATAGAATAATAATCATAATTTACTACCTAATTCTAGCCGCATCTGTCCGATAAATCCTCAATAAATATATTCGTATAACAAAGCGGTATTGACTGCGCAGATTTGGGTGGAACATTTAAAATTGATGCGAAAAACTAACCGGAGCTAGGGTCAGTTGATAAATCGTGGGAACATGATGGTCCGAAGATGATGGATGGTTTTCTTTTCACAACGTCTACAATAGTAGGGGAGCCCAAGAGAGGAATTTTGAATTTACTTGAGCACGTCAGATTAAGCTAGTGTAGGAATTCTACACGTCTCGAGTATCATGGTATAAAAATCAGGTTTCTTAGTTCGGTACTTAAACAGTTATTTGTAAGTACCGTAATGTCGTCGAAACCATCATTTTAAGATAGGGGTGTTAAAATACCCTAAAGAACACGTACATTGAATCACTGTAATTGAAATATAAGGTAAGGCTGTAGTAACATAGAAAAACAAAGCCTCATACTTTCATAACCAAGGTTCGCAGATATTTTATGTTACATTCAACTACATGCTTTAGGTCTTGCTGTCTAAAATTGACCAATAAATATTCAATGTAAACAATTTTTTCAAAGCTATTTCTTTTTTATAATCTCAAAATTTCTGCGGCGCCTTATCCCACCGCCAAAATTTTTTTTAAAGTTTTACCTAATCTACAAAAATATCTTAGGTCTCCGCGAAGCTCGAGTTACTACAAATATAGCATTCTCGCCTCCCCGGCTACAATGCGTTCGTGTTCATTTTACCCGCACTAGGTACTTTTTACGGTAGCACAAGGAACATTTTTATTGATATCGCAGGTAATATAATCTTGGATAGTACACGACAGATCAGACCAGCCAAGATACAGCCCCCTGTGACTTTTGTGTAGAAATGGATTTTACAGTGTAAGATAACACATAATTCTAAACTCAATGTTAATGTCCAAAAACAGAAAACCCGACTACAGGAACTATTTAATTTAAACATCAAATTTCTAGAAAAAAGAAATAATACAACTCTTTTAAATGTATCTTTTATAAGCTCCTGTCTAAAGCCCTCTAAAACGAAGTCTAAAAGTACAATTCCGATCCTCGTTGCCAGCGACCGTGAAACACAATAACTCAAATAAAACGTCGCTTTATGATATGTGCTAAAGGCTTCATTTTGCTCAACGCTACTACAAAGCAGCGGCGTCACAGGCAGCTAGACCAATGTAACTAGAAAATGAAACCAAAAATTCAAATAAAATGTCACATAGTGGCATTTTATTTGAATTTTTATATGTCGCGGCCGCTGGCAGCGAGTATCAGAATGTTACTTTTAGGGCCACTTTCACCACTTCCTGATAAGTAACCACGTAGCCTATTCACACCCTGTAGAATTTTTACTTCAGTTACACCCTGTAAAATTTTCAGGTTCCTATCAAAAACTTTCAGCATTACAACCGGAAAAGTTTATCTCATATTCATCGGTTGATAAAAAAAAAGTGTAATAAATGTAACATCTGACCACACGAGAACACATCGTAAATCACGACACGTCCCGCCTTGCCCCCGTACGTACGCGCTATAAAAATTAATATAGTAACATATGGCATACTGTTTTCATATTAGATTTATATGAGTTTTAGTTATATGAGTGATAGTTTTAAAACATAACTTGTAGGTATGAGCGAGGAAAACTTTTAGAAAACGCGCAAATGGGTTCGGCTTAGTAATATAATATTTTGTTTTATACAGTGTGTACCAAGTGATCATTCATTAGGGTTTGCATGTGTTCCTTACATGGAGCTCACTGTAAAAGTAGCAGCGATAAAAGCGAACAAAAATTTTTGATTTACTCGAGCACGTCAGATTAAGCTAGTGTAGGATTTCTGCATGTCTCTAGTTTTCATGGTATAAAAACCAGATTTTTAAATTAGTGGGTTAGGAAAAAAAGTTATTTTTAAGTATTGAAATTTGAAATGTTATGAGATTTGTCGGAGATTAAGAAAGGGGATATTAAAAATACACCAAAGAACACTTTGACATAAAGCACTGATGATTTAATTGTAAGGTTTGCCTGGAATCACATAGAACAACAAAGCCTCATATATCCGTTACCAAGCTTCCCAAATATTTTATATCACATTCAACTAAATTAATTATTTACTCAACTAAATGCTATATTACTTAATCTGCAAAACGTAGGTCTCGACGACGCTCGAGTGACTACAAAAATAGTACTCTCACCTCCCTGGCTATTACTAACATTACCCGCTAAAAGAACTGTAGGTTTCATTTTCCTACGCAAATGGCGGAATCAGTCGCTAGATTATGTCAGTAGATAAAACACATAACCTAGTTTATAAAGTAGCATTTTAATTGAAATTTAGGTTAGTCGTGGTTCAGCGCCGCGCTGCAAGAAACGGATATACCTTACGAGGTATCAATAAAATCACAATGTGCCTAGAAAAGCAACAATAACATTCAACTTTTTCCACATTCCCCAGGTGATCTCCCCCTCTGGCAAGACGGACGACTGCTTCATCCAGAACATCGATGGGGACCAGTACAGCGTCAGGTTCATGCCGCGCGAGAACGGCGTTCACAATATCAATGTCAAGTTCAACGGCGTCCACATACCCGCGTCGCCGCTTAGAATCAAGGTGAGAATTTCGTAGGACGGTGGTTCTCAAAGTGGAGCCTAGGAGCCTAGGGGTTCATTGACTCAAAATGTCACGGCTACAATCTAAAAAAAGTGATTTGAATAGAAATACACCGATTCCCGAAACTGAAATCACCCCATACTTAAATATCTAGCTAACATGCGTCATAACTTGTGTTTTGTAATAAATTGATACAGAACCAGTTGATGGACCTACGTCATTTGGTCGGAATATGGCAATTCCATGTGAGTCAGCTGAGTTTGATATAACGCGATCAAATTTCTTAGATCCGCACTCTGGTCATGAATCAACTTCTCTTCAAAGTACAATTTTTTACTTTAGCTTCAGAATGTTTATAATATGTTATCATGTATTCATGTCAGGTGGGCAAAGATGACGCAGATCCTGCTGCCGTCCACGCTCACGGCCCAGGGTTGGGTGCCGTGAAGACAGGTCAGTTGTTACTTTTATGTGCTGTAGAAAAAAAATCCCATAGGTACATTTTTATATACACCTATGTGATTTAAATTTTTTTATATAACTTACTTTCATACCACACACTGCTGTTACCACCAACTTTTTTTAATAGGTCTGATCAAAAGAGAGAAAAGATGGTAATTTTCATTTCATTACTTGGGTGTCTGTACTTTAAATGAATGGAACGAATAGGAAATTATTTGCACTAATTTAGAAATTGTAGAACTCACATATAAATAAGTAAAATGTACAAACAGCCGGTCTTATAGCTAAAAGCGGTATCTTCCAGACAACCTTACAAAAAAAAATTAAATCTATATGCTTGAAGAAGAATGATTTTGAGGTCAGCTCAGTCCTTTGCGTGTTATCTCTCATATTATTCTTCAACAGATCACTAAACTGATTTTTTACTACCAGGTGCAAAGACGGACCTGATCATCAACACGTGCAGTGCGGGAGCTGGTATCCTATCTGTTACCATGGACGGTCCGTCTCGCGTCGCTATGGACTGCACTGAAGTCGAAGAAGGTTATAAGGTGAGACTGAGAGGGACTCATTATTAATTAGATCCTTATTATTTACTCTTACATTAACTTCTGATCCATGGTTATGTTAAGCCTTTACGTTACGTTGATAGATCCCTAACTTACCTGGAGTCTTAATGAAACACACTTTTCTTGCACTTTTTCCACTATATTTTCTTAGATTTTACGAATTTATAATAAATACCCGACCAGTTGCATCAAGTATGCAATAACATTTTCTCTTTCTATACTTTCGTTAACAGTTGCTTGCCATGCCCATGGTGATTATGATTAAGTATTAAACTTTTCAATCTTCTGCGTTCAGGTGCGCTACACGCCGCTGGCACCAGGGTTCTACTACATGAGCATCAAGTACAACGGTGCCCATATCGTCGGCTCCCCATTCAAGATTGAGGCCAAGGGTGAGTGAAATAAAGTTACAAAGTAAAGAATAATTCTTTGAATCCTGAGCCAGTATATAGACTAGAGTCCATCGTGCATTGATTCTCGGAGCTATATAGAGCTAATAAGCTAGATTTAAGCTTTGTGGTTTCCGTGAACCAAGAAAAAGTCTTAAGGTCCGTAACTTTTTTACGATCATAATTGTAGACATAAGTGGAAAAAGCGGGTTACTAATATTTTTAAAAAGGCCGGGTTTTCCCGGAAAGGGACGCTTTTGAACCGGAAAAATAATTTTGAAATTAAAATAATTTGGATTCAATATATAGCCAGATAGAAAGTCAGATAATGAATTCGCGATATTACAAGATTTGTCAAAATGTTATAGGAAAAATGAGTATTTACACGAAAGCTGTAAAATACTAGTTATTCGCTTCTTCCCATATGTCTTCAATTCAACTTAAGTCTCTAAATTTTCTAAGCTTTTAAATTTTCAACAGGAGCGAACCTCGCTGAGATCGGCGCGCAAGAGACCTCGTCGGTCACCGTAGAGACCGTCCAGAAAGTGGCCAAGGCTGGTCAGAAACAAGGTCCCGTGCTGCCTAACTTCAAGTCGGACGCCTCCAAGGTTACCAGCAAGGGCATGGGCCTGAAGAAGGCGTACCTCAACAAGCACAACCAGTTCACTATTCACGCTGGAGATGCCGGTGAGTTATAAATAAGTTGATTGATAGAAGAAATCTTTCTTGGTCACTAAGCAAGCACCAAGACACAAAATGTGCTTACATAGGAAGTTAGGTATAACTGTAAGCATTTCATATACTTACTACTGTTAATGTATCTGTATTTACTTATTGGAACCAAATGCACAATTCTTAAAAAAAAATAAAACAACATCATAAAATAAATCACATTTGCCATGGGAAAACCATGCTTCGGCCAGCTCGACAGAAGTGAGGCCACGGCCTCACAGAAAACTGGCGTAAAACGGCGTTGTGCTGTGTTTCGTTCAGTGAGTGAGTTGACCGGTGGCCCAACTTCCCTAATCCCCTATTCCTACTCCCTCATTAAGTCCGGCACGACACTTGCGACTCTTCGGATGCCGCGAGTGTCCATGGGCGACGGTAGTTGCTTTCCATCAGGTAACCTGTCAGCTCGCTTGCCCCCTAAATATTACAAAAAAAAAGGATTCGGTTACATTGATATCTTTTAGAAAACTTCGTAGCTCCTGCTTTAATGTTCTTTCTCTTACAGGCAACAACATAATGTACGTGGGCATCTACGGGCCCAAGGGTCCCTGTGATGAGGTCCAGCTCAAGCATAAGGGCAAGCACAACTACGAGTGCTCGTACGTCGTCCGCGACCGCGGAGAGTACGTCGTGCTCGTGAAGTGGGGAGACGAGCATATACCCGGATCGCCCTTCAAGGTCGAGGTCTGAGAGGAACACCACTAAGGGGAGGAAGAAAACTACATTATTTCACCCTCCTATCAAAATATTAAAGTTTTAATGCTGTCATTCGGTTATTTACTTTTTGGTTTTAAGTTTACTATTCTGTAGTCGAGGTTGTTAGTATTTAATGTACAGAGTCAAGTCAGACATGAATTCATTCAACTTCCTGCACACAAATAACCCGGATTCGAGTTTTAAAAACTCGCTTACCGCTGATAAAAATGGAAAAGCATTATAAATTTGATCTGGGTAATCATTTTAAATCATTAATTTAAGACTGACTCCTAAAAGTTTCTGTCAATTTAATTTAAGTTCAGTTTCAGTTAAAAATATAGACTAAGATTAATAGTTGATAAAATAAACAAAAAAACTTGTTTTCGTTACATTCTAGTCGTAACCAAATTAAATTTTGTAAATCTAGTCATAAATTTATTTAAGTTAAAAATTGGCATTTTATAATCAATATGATGACATTTTTGTGTTTTCAATAAAATTTATTTAGGGTACTCATATTGTATTTATGGTTCTCATTTAGTTATTAGGGCGACTAAATGACAAACCATATGAATATTCCCATTAATGTTTAAGGGTAGATGTATTTTATGAAACGCGTGGAAAAATTTCGCTTCTGAAGCCTTTTGTGAGAAAAGGCTCATGACAGCGTCACTTTGACACCTCAGAACTGTCAACTGACGTAAGATTTTCTGTTGTCGTGTTTCTAATTGTACTAACGTCGTTCTAATCTTCGGCGTTGACAGTTCGCTAAATAAAATGCATCTCACAACGCAGTGTTTTTCAACCTTTATCGTGACGTGGCCCCTTCGGAATGTAGAAAATTGCAAACACTTGCTTTGAATGCCTATTTTAATGTTTATTATTCTTAATTGAAGTAGTTTTCCTAAAGGGGCCTCAGAAGCCCCAGGGGGTCGCGACCTACATGTTGGGAAACACTGCCATAGTATATTGCTTATTAATTTTGGATGGTTTGAAAATGTATGAGTTTTACCTACGTAGGTAGACGTCCCAGTTGTAAATACCTATTTTAAGTATATATTTTATATATTTGCTACTGTTAACTAAATAAAAGGATAAAGACATGCTGTGTTTTATTTAAGTAAAACATTTCTTAGTACCCACCAACTATGAACCAACTCGTGACTCCCGTAAGAGGTCGTTTATTATTTGGTATTGACATTGCAGTAGATATCTATGTGACATGACTTTGGTTTCATATGACATAAATAAAAATTATGAGTTCGTGCAAAAAATATTACAGAAAATAAAAGCTTATTAAATTCTCCATTACTTTGATTCTATACAGTTTTTGCGAATTCTCATGAGTTATCAAACTACAAGATTAGGAAAAGTTTTCATCAGGAAAATATTTTTTTCTGATTCTGTTTACATAACAGCTTTACTGTTTAAGTTATAGCACGGTAAAAGAGGCCTCCTCTTTAAGATATTTTGTGTTTCTCTGGTACCATGTCTCTACAAAATGAAGTATTGTTTTGTTCTTACGCTGATTTATTGATAAAAAGTTGCCAGGACAGCCGTCTGCAGGTTCTAGCTCTGGGGAGGTTTCTATTATATTCATACTGGCAGTTAAGGTTGTTTGCGTGTGCAAGCTGATGTATTAACCTGTTTTCACAGGTCGCCAATAGATGGCGTTACATACTCGCATAATTTTAATGTCCAAAGGTGTTAAGATTATTTTGTAATCAGAATCAGCTAAAAGTTAAAAAAACTATGCAGACCACAGTGTCTAAGTAATTTAAGAAATAAAAGTCATGTTTGGCATATTTGTAATTAATTTTTATTTGATTTTAAGTAACAAAAAAGATCTTCCATGTTATAATAAACGGGAACACTAGAAGCGAAACTATAAACGAAATTACTTACAAAAATATGTATTATAATATTATACTTAAAAAAAACTTCAATACAATATCACATTTCTACTTACAATAGAGAGATATTGGCAATACCTAAAACCGATAGAATTTGGACCATATATCTACACATCGGAAGAAATCATATTGCTGGCGTAAACAATATTTGTACAAGAACTTATTTGGTCTTCAGCGACCGGCCAGTCCGGTCCATAGTAGCTAAACAACGGATAGTCCGAAATTCTTTAAAAATTATAGCAAATTTTCTCTAAATATTGCTCAAAATGAATCGATCGTCGAGATCTACTTACATTATAAAGTCTGACATAAAAAGACGTTTAAATAGAAACTTTGGTAAAAATATTATTTTTTACGTACACAATATATAATAAGATTACAGCTATGTTTTACATAATATACTAACAGATAAAAGTCGTTTAGCTAGTACGGACCCAACAACGGCTCAGACCTGGCTGGCCCGGCCTGGTAGTCGCACAGGGAACCACAACCTAACAATACAACCTAAAATAATCGAGCATACTTTCCCAATCTTTCTCCCTATCACATTTCGTTTAGTCTACGTCAAATTTAAAATAACATTTCGTATACATCAAATAAGTACCAACATCGATCTGGATCAGAAAATAAAATACTGATTAAAACGATTCATATATTCCCAACATCGTAGAAACCGAATAAGGTTTAGTGATGTCCCACCGATTGTCACATTTCATCGATAAAATGTTTAATATATACAATCAATAGGAGTATCACGAATCTGTACCGCGGTGTCGCCGGGTCGCCACCGAGCGAATCGATTTTTGACTCTTATGTCTAGTTTAATTGAGCATAAGCATTCACTTAAAAAAATGTCAATAAAATTCAAGTCGTCTCAAAAACGTGTATCATATTTACAAAATATTTACAAATTACATCGGCATCGAGAGATGAAAATAAGGATTTTGGCCACCTGTCGATCGTACAACAGAAATACAAAAAGAAAATGTCTTCAGCCTTCGATTTACCTCTACACGTTCGCAAAATAAAATTACTATGATGTGGATCGTTACGTAACACAATAATAAGTACATAACAACATGTAATATCAATTCTAAAAGCACATCCGTCGCGCAATTATTGTTTACGATTACTGGAAGATACAATGATTTGCAAAGAGATTGTGCTTAGTTAGAACTGACACGAGTTTGTCTCATTTTTCCTTCGCACCCTCAGAGATGCGGGCAGACTCAAGCGATACGAATTATCACAACCTTAGATTTTACTTCCGTCCCAGTAAAACTACAATAACACAAATCTGAAGGAAGACCACATTTTCTGTTTTCATTAGATCATAATGGTGCATGAAATTAAACTAGATTTAATTTGATCTAAGTAGGAACTGAGTGCGAATGTGATGACGAGAGATCTGTGTTCGGTGAAGATACATCTAACGTATAGGATAATAGCCGCCTCCTTTTCGGAAGTCGGTTAAAATGCAACAGCAAGAATAGAACTAATCGTTACACGGCTTTATCGCTGACGTACTGCAGGAACTTTACTGGTTGTTGTATTCGACACGTAAATCATTATGTAAATGTAAAATACCTCGGTTCGCGAACGGAATTATTTTACACTTAATCAGTGAATCTTAATATTATTTTAAAATTTATTAAATATACAATAACATTCAGTACTTAAGTCATAATTAACGTAAACAGTATTATGCACATCGTAAAGCTTGGTGTGTACTGTTCATTTGTGCTACAATAAATATAAGTATCGGATTTGTATCGCTGGAGCGGGCAGTGCGTCTAATTTTGAAGATAATTTGGGGGCGTGATGTGAGAAAACGAACGTCCGTACAGCGGCACCCGGTCCGAACGAGCGAGAACGTTACAAAACAATTCACTTATTTAAAATCACATTTTATACCCAGTACATTCGTTACCTACTCACAAAATTCAGAGTATTACAATATATCGATATAAGTCTAAAACGTGAAGTCGCATCACTAAAATTTCAATGAACCCTCCCGAGGAGCGAGATTCTAAATATTTTTAATATTTCGTTAATTTATATGCTAATAATACCATAGGAGTTCTAAGGGGCGCGAGGGCGCTAGAGGCGAGGGACGCGGGGCGCGAGGCGCGGGCGTGGCTACTGCTTGTCCTTGTGCAGCGCGTGCGGCAGGATGTGCTCGGCGGGCAGCAGGGCGGTGGGCTGGTGCGCGTAGTTACGGATCTGATGCAGCGAGATGAACTGATTGGGGAAGGAGGAGGGCTGCTGCTTGCCCTGCTGGAAGTGCAGCGTCTCATAGAGGTAAGGCCGCGTCGGCAGCCCGCCGGGGTTGCCTAGCCCGTTGAGGTGTGGTGCCATCGAGTTGATCGGCGTGAAGGCGGAGTTGGAGACGGGCGGCTGCGCGCGCTCGTCGTGCTCGTGTTGCGCAAACAGAGCGCGCTGCTGCTGCAGCTGCTGCTCGTGCTCGTCCTCGCGCTGCTGGTGGTAGCCACCGTCGTCGGACATGTGCGCGGCGCTGTCGGGGCTCACCTTGGGCCAGTAGGGGTGATCGAAGGCTTGCGCGGGCGCCGCGGCCCCCAGCGACCGGTTCAGACCGAGCCCCAGCGCAGAGATGGGCGGGCGCTTGTCGGCGCGCTCGGCGTGCTTGTTCATGTGCTTGCTGAGGTACGTCTCCTGCGTGTAGCTCTTGCCGCAGTACTGGCAGATGTGCGTCTTGAGGTGCTTCGACTCCTTGTGCTTGGGGATGTGCTCGAGCAGGTCCTTCTCGTGTGTGAAACACTTGTAGCAGGAGTTGCACTTGAAGGGCTTGTCGGTCTGGTGGCAGCGGCTGTGGCTCTGGAGGTTGGAGAGTTGGGAGAAGGCCTTGGTGCAGCCTATTTGGGTGCAGCGGTAGGGCTTGTCGCCGGTGTGAGTGCGGATGTGCTGCTGGAGGTGGGACAGCTGGGTGAACTTGCGCTGGCAGATCTCGCAGCGGTATGGCTTGATACCGAGGTGGATGCGCGAGTGCTGCGCGAGGTACGACGAGTTGGCGAACGCCTTGGGGCACTGCGTACAGCGGTACGGCTTAGCCTCGCGCAGGTGGATCTGCGTGTGCAGCTGCAGGTCCGCCTTCGACCCGAACACCTGGAAACGAACGAGCGGGACGTTAGTCGATTTAATGAGGAATTACTAATTACTGCGTAATAACACTAAAGGATTTATGGAGTAAAAAACTTTTCGAAGAATTTGTCGCAACGTGTAGAGAGTGGATTGTTGTGTGGAGCTTTAGTAGTGTAGACTCGATAGTAACTTGTGAGCTACAGACGAGTTCGCGCAATAAAATATTTTAGACGAACTTAATTTATTCATACCATTTAAACGATTAACAACACATTCAAACGTTATTTCGGCGGTAATTGTAACAAAAACAAAATTATTTACATTTGAAAATGTTAATGTAGAGTCGGTTACGGTGTGCGATTTCGAGATCTACGTGGTGCGAGATTCATCTCTGCGTGAATGTTGTCCTCGGCGACCAGCCACCAGGTAGCGGGTAATTTGTTACACCGAAACTCAACAGGATGGAGCTTCACGGAATTCTTCACGCGCCTCGAATCGCTTCCTTAATCTTAATGAGCAATTATAATTACTAACCGTGTGCGTACATTAAATTTAAAAAAAAAATGTTCTAAATTCAAATTCTCGCGTGCCGGGTAACGCTTCGGCTTTCGGCACGGCGCTCATTGTGGTACCAAATTAGTTTCCGAGTCAAACTGCGTGTCATCCCGAGCCGTTTCATTGTGGTACCACGTTCCACCGGCTATTGATGAGGCACGACTCAATTTCGTCTCCAACAAAAATTAATAGCGTTCCCGATAATAGGTCTTAAGTACCGTCGAATACGGTCCAGCACATCGGGAGCCGACCGTAGGTAACGCTGAATGAAAATTTAAAGCGCTATCGCTGCACAGCAATAAAACTCTAATTACGATAGCCGGAGAGGTTAAATTGGGACGCAGCGATGTATAAAATAGTTTGTGTTTACTAGTACAAGATTCGGTAGCACGTCGCATGACTGTCAGAAACGAGACGGCCGCGATTGGTCACAGCCAGAGATAATTAAAGTTTGGTTGTGATGGCGTGAGGTGCGGGGATCGATTCTAAAGGAATCTGTGGTGAATCAGACCTCAGCTTCCGGCGCAAAGTCATCGTCAGATTGAAAGTAATTCAAAAATCGAAGGTACAAAGTAACCGGTGTTGCCAGAGACATCGATGACTATCAAAATATTCAAATGGATCTATAGATGAGAATATTCAAAATAAAGTTGAATCGAAATTCAAAAAATTGAAATTCTAAAATAGAACTAAATAGGCCTACCAATAAAAAATACTTTAATTTACGATATAAATACACAGATTAAAGTATCTCCTATGTTTTCCAGATTAGAGTATGCCTATTTCCTATTTTTAGCCGACTTCCAAAAAAAGGAGGAGGTTTCTCAATTCGACCGCATATATGTTCTTTTTTTTAAATAGTATAAGCTAGGGTAGTAGGCGTAATATGTTAAAATAATTTATTAATAACTTTAATTTCCGATTGCTAATTTGTAATCTTTACGCATATCTATAGTTTGTATAGTAATAATTGACTGTTCATACCTAGCCCTAGCTTTTTTTGCCTAAATCACAGGATATCCTAATTCAGGCAATACAATCAATATGTTTTGTATTTTTGTCACGGTGTTAGTTACTTAACTCTAGAATTTTGTGGTTCTGTCATATATATTACAAATAATATTGAATTGAATAAATTATTATTCTTATTATCTCTTTTCTGTATTTATCGATTTTACTTTGAACTGCTTTACCACCTTTACCAAGGCTATTTACCTAAAACACACTGGTGTCTACTAAAATTGTGATAACTAGACAAGACTGCTAAATATTACAAATACAGGAATAAACTAAACTTTAAAAGATGAATATTTTATAAAAAAATATCATAAATAACATGTCATGTCTTACATTAAAAACCAAAAGATCAAAAACTCATGATCAAGTATCAAAATCCAATTGTAGTGCAATTTTAACCGAAAACAAAAGACTGCGTCGGAATAAGTTTGCTAGCAGAAATATATGCTAGGTTCAACTTATAGTACCCAGACTATATAAGTGACAAGCATTTGTTTTTGACAAGCAATAATTTAGGTGGTAACACTATACTGGATTTTTTATGTTCTAGTCGGGACAGTCTGTCGTAACTCATAATTTAATTAAACTATACAGTTACAGATTGTCATTAAATTTAGAAAACACAAACAGTATAAAAATAAGAACAATATAAAAACACAATTAGTTGCATTTAATGGTATAAATGATTCATGCACTATTGACAACTTAATACATGAAATAAAAAAATAAAAAAATAGTAATTAACAAAAAATCATATGATTTTTTGTTAATAAATATAACAGAAGTTTGCATGAAGTTTGTGCAAATTTTGGCGGCAATTTTTTTAAATCGCTTGATTACGGCTAAGGATTATCTCATAGGGCATATTAATTTCATTCTGCGATTTGAACATGACATGCAAGTAATCTAAACGTGATTTAGAAAGCCATGATTAGAAGGAGAGATTTCGTGCCCTTAGGTTGTAGGAAGGAGGGTCAAGGGATTAATGTCCTTCTAAGGGCTGGTCATTCATTATGACATGTTAAACCGACCCGCCAACAAAAACGTTCCACGTTTAAAAAATATATATTTTTTTGTTTTTATTTATTTCAAAATTTACTGCGGAATTTTATTACATTAATTAAAATTTAAAACGTAATGCGAGAACTTGATAGTGCATTGTTTATATCCTTAATTTTTACCAGTTACAAATTAAATTTTCTGTTAATCTAACTGGGTAAAATAATAATAAAATTTTCATAATGTAGCCAAATATCTATCGATTGATAGAAATAATGCGACCGATAAAATTTAGCCTATTATAGTTAGCTATTATAGTTTAATAACAATAACATTGATACTAGAAACATCCCAAAAATTAATATCCCAAAAAGCTTTTCTTGTGACAAAAACGGTGACAAAAAGTTGCGGGCTCGCTCGGACAGTTTTCGGCGTCCTAAAATTATTATTAATTGTGGACATACATTCTCTGCTTATCTCGGAGTATTGGGGTAACCCGGCTCCCCCTTAATAAGGCGTAGTTTTTGCCGCCCTTAATTTGTTACGTCACTTGACTTTTAAAGAAAAAATTAAGCAATATTTACAAGCCACATTTGTACAGATTAAGGTCTGCTATATTTTTTGTCACAAAAGGGCCAATAATTTGGGTGCGACCTCCATTTTCACTCGAATGCACTTATAGGAAAATCTGTGAGTTTTCTTGGTCGACCTCAAAGGTTTACGATAAAAACTCGAAGTCAATGTCAGAGGCGTCCATGCGTCAAATATTGGCGCAACGCGAACAAAAAACCAAGTAATCTACCTAAATAGCGCGAAATCAACCGGCAAACTTACTAAACCTATCATATTTTTTGTAACAATTACAATATTCATAATTCGTTTTGTAATGAACAAGATGGATTTGAATTTACTTAAGATTGCACGAGTGTTGCAAGTTCTGCATTTGAATTTGACGTTTGTTTTTTTTACTCACCGTACTTGTAACTACGGCCACAATAAACCGTAAAGGGTTATTTATGAGCAAATTATTTTAATTAATTGATGCAAATTTTTCTTTTATTTACTATTTTGTTTACATTATGCTTAAGATTTGTGCGTAATGTGTACGCACAAATGTTAAGCATAATGTAAACAATATAGTTTTAAGAAGGTTTAAGAATTTAATAAATTTCGCAATTGATAAATGCATTTAACATTCTTGCCCTAGATCATTTGGATTCCTTATCAAAAAAAAAAAATCTTAAGCCTTTTTTCTTAAATTACTCTGTTCAGATGAAACACGTGCCGCAGTTCTTTTCAAAGTAGGAATTTTTCGCTTTGCCGTAAAGGGGCGACCGAGACCCAAATGGCATCAAAAACTGAAGCTCGTGCGGTTTTAACTCGTAAATCAATGGGATAAGAGCTACGGCGATCGCAATTATATTTTTTGCGCTAGTTTTTCACGCTTTTGTCACCTAGTGAATAAAAAGTATCGAAATCGTGCGCTCCAGTAAAAAACCGTTTAATATGACATTGGCTCGGATTTGGCCGTAGAAATTAGTTTGGGCGTCCAATTTAACGTAAATAATTATGCATACTTCACACTTCATTACGTTGGAAATGCAGGTCTTTAAATACTGTAATATATTTGACTCAGTAATAGAGTGCCTGGTTGTCAGGAAATGTGAGAAGCTCTTTGTGGGAGGTGGCTCTGTTGAAGCTTGTTATCTCTTTATCGTCCAGTTTGAATTACTGTCTTTTGATTGGCCTCGAAGATGTCAGATGCTGCTGAGCATCATACTTTTAACATTTCACGAACGTACCCTATTTTTTTATTATTTTAAATATTCAAGAAGCAGAACCTACGTAACTCGGTCGATTACAACTAACGCGCTAAACCACGGCCGCTCATTGTTCAAAATATAGATTTCCGTCGTATTAAATATGAATTTAAACTAACTTGTTAACGGAAGACCTTCTTAAATTATTTTTAATGTGCAGCCTTGTTAGCTTAGCCTCCGCGTGAGGTCGCAAGTTCAAATCGGCGATTTTTCGGTAGTTACTGGTTGGAAACGAAGAAGACATATTTTGAAGAGTTCATCATGACCTAAGCAGAAACCTAAAAAAGGCCGGTAAACGACTTCTTCGCTTTAAAGTAGCTAGGAGAATGGAATGTCAAGAAAGACATGACCAGTTACAATCTTTATAATACCGATGTTCCTTATTCGGCACGATAAGAGCGTCCGTGGCCTAGTGGGTAAGACCTTCGGTTCGCACTCGAGAGGGTGCAGGTTCGAGCCCCGGTGGAGGCGTGTACCAATGAGATGCTCATTGCCGTGGGAGAACCATGCTTCGGCACGAATGGGCGAGTTTAGCGGTGGTCCAACTTCCCTAATCTCTTATCCCTATTCCCTCATAGAGGCCGGCAACGCACTAGCGACTCTTCGACGGCAGTTGCTTTCCATCAGGTAACCCGTGTGCTCGCTTGTCCCCTTAATATTATTAAAAAAATATAAAAAAATGTGTGTATCCAAAAAAAACAGATTTTGAGTTACTAATACAGTATTAAGATCAAAAGAATAATACTGCATTCATAACTCAAAATTTGTTGTTTTTTTTGTTGGATAACACACAAATGCTTAACAGCGTCCATCGTATGCTAAAATGTATTTGGGTGAATCAACTTTTTCTTGTCCCATAACAAATCTTTGAATAAAAAGTCAATGAGCGTATTTTTCATAAAAAAA
>JAOTAV010000016.1:796703-808452 GCA_026546445.1 Cyclargus thomasi | reverse complement strand
CATTTCTAAAAATGTGGTGCGTAAAAACTTCCTACACAAATTTAGTAAATTTACTATGGAAATTTTTAACAGTGTAGTTATAAATAAATTTGGTTAATATATAAAAAAATATTAAAAAAAAAAAACTTGGACACTCTCGAAAGAGAAAACTTGGTTACTAGACGATGCGTGAACTGTATCGCTTTACTTGATTTTCTCATCTTCAAAATCAGCCAAATCCCCAAGCTCTTCAGCCGTTCTCAAAACTTACAAAAATAATAAAAACTCTTTTTACATGTTACGAAATAAAAAAAGGTTGGTGTTGAGTTTCTAATTAGACATTTTATTTAAGTCGTTGATGTCTTATTTATACAAAATTTGATATTATCCAGTAAGAAAACTTATAAGAGATATATCTCTACGCAGCTATACTGCTAGTAAGAAAATATGGAAAACTAAGGATTTACAATTGCTTTTACTGAATTCTTACAAAAATTTGTAATAAAATATTTTTTGTATAAAAATCCCAGCAGAACAAACAAAAAAAATTTTTATCGATACGCAACGTTTACATAGTGCGGTTCTTATATTAAGTACCATCTGGGAAGTTGATTCCTGGCCAGTTTACGGATCTAAGTAACTCGTGCTTTTTCAAATTTCGGCTATAAGCAGTCATCACGACATACACGGAATTGACATATCCCGTCCAATTTACGGAGTCAACTGGCTACTAATCAACTTCCTGGATAGTACTATGTAGTAGATTGGGGCATACCCTACAAATGACTTACACGTTTAGAACAATGGTGGTCAATTTAACTAGATACGGATCTGGACGGAAGATTAAATTTATTAATTGTGCTCATCAGCTCACCTTCGGCCAAGGTCTGCTGTAATGAGGATTTCGGCTCTAGAAGCTTCCGTGATATGTTTTACATTACAAAAAAAAATGTGCGATGTTTTATTCCCGAATAAAGTAATACTGACACTTCAAAGTCAAATTATTTTTATTTCTACAACTTTAAAAATTTTAAAATGTTTTCAATCTAAAAATCCTGAGACTTGCCAAGACCGGCCGCAATCCGGAGAAAAAGGTAAGTTAATTTTTTTTCTGGATATTAAGATTTAGGATTACCTTTGCAGTTACGCATCTCGACTTTAATTGAAATTATAATCGACTGAAATTATAATTTAAAAAAAAAATATTTTTTAATAATTGATAACACATTAACATTAATAACACATTATTATCGTCGTTGAAGTTCTAACACCACGTAAGTCAAAAATACACAAAAAAAAATGACAACTTTTCAGAAGAGCGAAAGCGATACATTTTTCGATATCAAAATAACTGAAAAGCCGAAATGTGACTTACTTGGTGTTAGACATAAAAGTCGTATAGTTTTCCGTAAGGTGTACCACAAAAATGTACGCGCTATTTCGTGTGCACGCTTCGCTCGCCCAATCATACATTTAAAAGAGATAAACATTTTAACAGGGATGAAATTTCAACGAACGAGGAATAGATCTATCTATATTTTGATTGTCATTAAGTTATTAGCGTGTTTTCCTCAAAAAGTTGTCAATTTTGCAAATTTTTGCACTAGACTTTTTTATACTATTAGAATATTTTTTTATACTTTCATCTTCTGGCATTTCCCAAAAAATGTACGCCAACGTGACAACTATATGCTACAATTTACTTATTGGAATATTTTTTTTTATAATGATATTATTATAAAAGCGATATGTAAAATATAAAATGAGTGTTCATAATAAGAAGTTTTTTTAAAATAATATCTTATATGATTAAGATTATTCTTATTGGATATTTTGTTGGTTTTCAGCTAAGAATCTAAAAAAACGTTAAAAATCTTTAAATAAGTCTAATTTGACTAAGTAAGTATTATTTGACGTTTAAAAACTGCAGTTAATAATTAACATAAGAAAATGCTTGTCAAAAAATACTGACATTGTTTTTTTGTAATTTTTATAATGTTTAGCAAACTTTTACGTCCTCAATTTTAAAAGATAACACAAATGATATATCAGCATTATATATTGTTGCTTTAAAGGCGTTGTAGGGTAATTATAAAAATTCAAAGAGCATATCAATTTAATAGCTACCAGACTAGACTTAGACCACATTAAAACATATCATAGACATATTTATTAGTATATATTTGCATAAAACTATGTTTTTATATATCTCACGGTTGCTAAACATGTCCGACTCAACGTCTGTGGAGTTTTTAACCGTAATTGCAAATTTTGAAATTAGAAAACAACTCAAACTTAAACTAAAAGTCCGTTCGTCTTTTACACACTTAATAAGTTGAAAAAATCTGACTACGCAAAAAAGCGACGTGACGGTCGAGTAAATATTTAAAAAAATCAAGGAGTTAAAATTTTTGGATTATCTTAATTGAATAATGTAATTCAAATTGAGAGTGCTGTAAGTATAGATATAATAAATTATCTATATAAATTAATAGTTTAGTCATTACCTTAACTTAATGAGCGACGTGTAAGGAAACATCCAAATTCTAAGATTAATAGACGGTACGCGGACGTCGTGATTTTTCATAACGATTGTAATAACATTTCGGCCTGACGTCAGAAGACGCTAACTTCCGAACCGCTCAAGGACTAAATTCAAGTTTGGTTTACAACCAGTCGAAGCCTTAGAAGCCACAAAACCAAAGCCACTCGATATAATATAACGATTGAGAATACGAGGGTTTGGATTATAGCTTCATAGTTACAATAAAGGGAGCGGTCGTCGCAAAAGTCGCAAAAGTCAAGACTTGGATTTCGAAGGTTCCTTTCCTATTTAAAGCGTTCGAAAATTCAAAATCAAAAGCATTCGTAATTTGAAAGTCATTTAGATCATGCCGGTCTCCATACCTTTTCCTCCTGTATGCTGTGCCCTCCGTTCTCCGATAGCGGCGTGGAGGGTGCGCTGTACCCTTTCCCCTCATCGTGCGGCGTCAGTTGTCTCTGCACCTCATTCTCCTGGTCGTTGTGTAGTCTTATCTCGTGTAACCCGCTCTTGAATTCCGATAACCTAAGGACGGATGGCTTGATTTCTGGCATATCGTCGGGGTGGTCGTATCTCCTGATGTCTGTGAGGTTGGCCGCGAGATGCCTGTGGTCGGCGATGGGCGGCGGCACCCCCATCGACCGCAGGTGCTCTATGCTCCGGTGTATGTGGGAGTAGTTGTCTACTGGTATTTCGGCCATCAGTGGCGAACTGTGGTAGTCCAGCCCCCCCCCGTCCGGCCTGTAGTCGATGGTGCGTCCTTCCATCATCTTGAATTTGATATTCTATCTAATTTATCTTCTAAATCCTACGCAATATTTGGCACTATCATATAAAAATATAAGGTCTCCGATCTGGGCGTGCGTTTCTCGTTTCTGTCATGGAAGTTTGTCGAGATCGTCCGTTCTATCTGGAAAAATGGAGAGGATGCTACAGAATCTGGGGGAGAGGAATACGAAGCATAAATGTTGTCTGATTGTTTGATTGGATTGCAATATCGCTACGCCCGCGTCGTCTTTCGCTATTTATAACTAGATTTGACGGGCAAAAAGCTTAGTTTTTTTAGCAGGTGACAAGTTAGCGGGCGGGTAGGTGTCATTGCCCAGCCCTAGCCCACATGTCGCCGCGTCGCGTTGCCCGTAACTAACTGCTTTTATTAACGCGTGTACTATCGCTCGTTTATTTTTCTTTTTTTTTTTTGTATACGCCAATGTTTGTTAAAATATGACAATCGTGGTATTTTATGCCAATATTTTATACGTATAGATCGAGCGAAATATTATAAAATTTTTCGGTACTTGTTACTTATTTTTTTTTAACTATAACGTGGGCAAGTGTGCTGTCATCTGTACCTGTCGTACGGACCTGTCACAGATAATAATTACACTATGTACATGACTACTTCGTCGAGTCGATTTCGGTGGGACTCTTGGAATATAATCCTTATTGTGTCGCAATAAGGTTTCGTCTTATTTTTCGCTTGTCACAGTATAAAGTTGTATAAAAAGCGATTTAGTTTCGGGCTGCACGGTTGATCGAGTTTAAGATTCGTAATCACTGCTTTAGTTGGAATAAATTAGGGATGTGATTACATGTTTTTTATTAGCGTTAAAAAAATCTTACAGTTTATTTTTAACATAGAACAGTTGAACAATTCTCAGAATATTACAAAAAATATATTAATTGTTTCATACAAAAAAAACTTTTGTATTTTACGTTCTACATTTTTTAAAGACTAAGCTATTTACTGGTTGTCGAAAAAAAAAACAATATTTTTTATTAAAAACAATAAAAGAGTTTTTGATAAAAAAAAAGATAATACCTATTATATGAGTGTCAGTTATATTATAATTTATAATTAAATTTCGTTAGTATGCAGAATTTTAAATTAAAATTTTTTGTAACAAAGTAAATAAAATATTCTTTTTTATTATCAAACCATTTTTGAAGGTCGCCGTACATCATACATTTTAATTTGAAAATCTATTTGAAGGCAACTTCATTCTGGGATAGAATAAAAAATCAGACAACATTTTTTACGATAAAATATTTTTACGGAAGCGAGCTGCCTCGGCATATTTAAAAATAACAATAGAATGCAGGCGTTAACACCAAAACATTGTCGCGGGTTCGAAACACAAATATTTCCGTATTTATAGTCCGGGCCCGACTCAAGGTCAAGTTTGACAGACGACCAAACTTCACAGAATCGGAACTAACGTACTGGGGGAGGGTTACGTAAACCCCCCGCCCGGTGAAGAGGGAGCTCGCCTCCAAATTAATTACAACGTTCCTCTTACCTCACACCGGATCGGCAACCCTCGATCGTCAATATCACTGATACATCACAGTCGGTTCTTAGTAGTTAATATCACATAACGGTCTAGCACTAGTGTCACAACACGACCTAAGGCTCCAGTCCCAGGCTCCTTCGCCAAAACACCTCAAAAATCCACGTGCATCAGTCGGATAAACATTAAAAAAAAAGCCGGCACGAAAAACGAGGGAGTCGTCGTTTTGACCCTGAGGTAAAATTATGAATGCCGAACGTCGCTACTAGGATCCGAATTGCCAGATTTTTTGTAGAATATTTTCGTGTGCTATTTGTGTGTTTGTGTGTTACACACGTAATCCTCTATCCTCCTCGCTCGCGATTGCGCCTGCACCGGGGACGTCCAGTACATGTGCGCGCACACACGCCGGCACGACTCCTCACCGGCTCGCGAAATATAAATATTGGAATATTATAAAAATCGCCGCTCGCCCGCCTTTAGACCGACGCGGCAAAAACGAGACTGAAATTCAGATCTATAGTAGAAAAAGTGAACTACACCGAGCGAGGGGTACACTAACACATAAAATGAAAAAAATCACACGGACGCCGACATCGACGACGAGCTTAAAAAATCGGAGGTGGGGAGACCTCCGTCCCGCTCGCTCGGATAGCGCCGTCCCGCTCCGGCGGCGTGAGGCCGAACTCACACACAGAAGCGGCGGTTGAGCGAAAAAAATGTGTACACATTTTTTTATTATTCACGATTTTTATGTGTGTAAGTGGGCTCCGTGCGAGGGGGATGGAAGGCGTCGGGCGCCCCCTCGGCCGCGAGCGGGAGCGAGACGGGGCGAGCGGCCACGTGCTCGTCCCCCGGTATTAAATAATAATTAAAATGGCTACAAGAACTCGGATAGTACTCGGTAGACAATTTTTTGGGCGAGCTTTACGGTTTTTATGCAAAAGTTTTTGCGGAATAGTTCGGGGACGAGGGTCGAGGCGAGGCCCGCGGCCGGCTCATCGCGCCGCGACTCGATTGACACATTGTTTAAAGCGCGCAGAAAAAGTCGCGCCGAGAAAAAAAGCAAGGACGCTCCCGCGAAAAAGAACTTATTGATTAAAACAGGCTGTCATTGACCAGACTTAAATGAGGGTTGTTAATGTTATGCACGGCCAGGACGATCTCCGTGCTCTCTCCGCCCGCCGAGCTCGTTGCGACACTACATTTTTTCTGTTTGCTACATTTTGCTGATTTCCTTATTTATAGTTTAATTAATTATTATTTAGGCTACGAAGAATTCGCTACACGAATGCATCGAATATGATTTAATAAACGTTAGAAATAATTATTATAAGAAATTAAGCCAACGGCTATGTTACCACTGTTTAATAAGTTAGAAATTGTTCTGATATGTACACGGTTAATAATTAACTTTATAATCGAGATTTACTAGAAAATTATGCTTAATACAAAACAAAACATGTTTTTTAAAAAAATTTTTTTTTTTGCATGCAGTCATTCAATTATTTTGAGTTGTGTTGTTGCCAATATTTTTTTTTTTAAATATTTATTGTTATTGATAATTGGCGATATTAATAACTTAATATTAATCTATACATATAATAAAACAGTAAAATTGGAGTGTCTGTGCATTTAATATTTTTACAAAATAATCAATATAGGGGCGCTAAGGAACAGTAAAAGAAGAGACATATCGACAAAAGAAACTTGTCTGTTTATCTGTTTGTACGTGCCAATATTAGGAACTACTGGACGGATTTGAATAAATCTTCTTGTTTAAATCTTTTTGTTTAATAGCTATTAGGTCTGGGCAGCACTTTTTATTCCGGAAAAATGTACGGTTCCCGCGTGATATACAAATTTTTGGGCAACGAAGTTGCGGGCACCAGCTAGTTAAAATAATAATTGTTATTAACACACTCTCAGGTTTCACACATTAGCAACGGAATGAATCAAAACTTAGGAATTTTTAGTATTTTTGGTCGCTTTATTATATTATTGGATGAGAAATTTGCATCAACCTGTTACATCGCTTTGGTAATTAACATAAAAAAATCATAAAACATAGATTTGCCGCACATTTAAATACCTAATTTTATTAGCTGCACAAGTCGTTTTTTCGGAATAACGCACTTTAATAGACTTGCTAATAGCTTGTTCGTTGTTTTTTTATTTCATTTATAAATGAAGTCTAGTAAAGTTTAAATTACTATCAGACCTGACGGACGTTATCCTGCCGGGATAATTTGTGAATCTAAACCATCCAACTCAAGTCCCCAAAAACACACACAATGAATTTCATCAAAATCGTTTTAGTCGTTTGGGAGTAGTTTAGTGATAAACACACGCACACTAGAATTATATATAAGAATATATTCGTAAAAAGTGTAAATATTCTAAATTGGGAAAATTATGAAAAAATGGAGTAAATTAAATTTTTAAGTACAAGTTTTCCCTTAATATTTTTCTTTATTATGAAAAAAAAGTCCATACTCTATAGTTAAGTTAAATCAACTAAAAAGAGTTTAGGTGATTTACTTTATTCGATCAATTGAGGTCATTTTCATAATTTCTACATCTAACTTGACCTCGGTTTCCGTATTTCCTAACGAGGCCTTCATTTTTTCTATAATTCGTTCAAAATTATCGTATAATTTTGTATCGTATAATATTGTAAAATTATCGTATAAATTTTTCTTTGCGATAAATTATTTTCTGAACCAATCAAATTTTTCCTGAAAATAAATCATCACCCATTTATTATTCAATTTTTTTTAAGCATTTTGTACTTTACATGTAAAAAAAAAACAAATTTCCCAAAAAAAAACAAAAATAACTTTCTTCAAAACTATGATTGAAATTAGCTATTAATATAACCGTGATAACAGACAGATGTTCGGACCCGGGCTGACCCCAGCGATGACGGTCCATATTCTATTGTTCAGAATTTACAACAAAACATTCAAATTGTCTGTTAGGATTTAAATATTCGGTTTAAAACGTTAAATATTGACGCATATTCGAATTTCAATGAACATAACGTAGTAAAAGAGTCGGATAAAAGATAAAACTTATATTTAAGTATTGCTTACTTCAATTCAACGTTCTCAAAATTTTCATTTGAATTTCTATATTTAAAAAAATGTAAAGTTATCGATTTTTTCTTCTAAGTTCAAAATAAAAAAAAAACTTTTGTTAACATAGTACCTAAGGTAGGTGTTTAGAACGCTTACAAAAATATGTAAATATAACTTTTTTTTTCTTTTTTTCATTGTTCTAAATAAAATTGGCACCTAAAAAATGGGCTTCTATGCGGTAATAAAGAAAAAAAAAAAGGTTTTGTAACAACTTTTTTATGCTGCTTGACTTATTAATATAACTTCCTTATTTGAAATGGCCGATTCGGAAACTTTTTTGCTAAACGCAAAAAATATGTAAACATTTATAACACTAGTCTAAAAATGTCATCGGCATTTAGCAAAAAACTTGATATCGTTTTATATGAAACTTTTCGATAATTAATATTTAAAACATTATGTTTTTGGCAATTTATTCCTTAATAATAATCTAAAAAAGTTTCACACAAGGTGCTCCACAAATTGCCATACCAATAACAATGTTGAAATATTATATTTTAGTGATAGTATGATACACACCTCCACACGCGGTGGAGCCATACAGATCACATTTTTTGCTTCGCTGCTATTTTCACAGTGAACTCTATATCAGAGGCACATACGATACTTAAACTTTTATGACATATTTTTGATACAACCTGTAAATGTTAAATGCTTCGTTTTGCAAAATGTTACTATTTAGTAAAGTCATTACATTACGTGATATTACTAATATCTGTTAATAATATACGTGTTCATATCATTGGAATCGCATTAACATAATTATTCAATCTATAAACTTTTGTTATTTATGTGAGATTTTTACATTTTTTCATCGAACCAACGATGTTTAATAATAGATGCATCAAAATTGCCACAGCACAAGTTACTAAATTAATATACTATTTATAATATAGATAGAACTTTAGATTAGTCACAAGTACCAAGTTGGACAGCTTAAAAGTGAAATGATAGAACAAAATCTCATTGTTTTATGTTCTTCTATCGTCCTATAAAGGTCTCTTGCGGGGTCATATGACCCAGCCATGTTATGGACGGTCCAGTAGTCTATAATGAGGAAGCCTCTTGTTGCAAGGGTAACTATGAGAAATAAATATATTTATAAAACTAATATTAACTATCAAAATCAATTCTCCATGTTATAAATTTCCTACGTACAAAAATTTTAATATACATGAACATTAATAAAGAAACAAAGTTGGTCAATATGATGAATGCTATGGAGTATAATTTCTGTAAAATTATTTCAACCATGAACAGGATGGTTGCCCGATAGACCCGATCGCCTAGAAGGTATTTTATAAAAAATCATTGTTGCAACTTGAATGTATATTATTAGCAGCCCCGTGTCCACTTCACTGGGTGTACCTACAGTAATTTATTTCAAAACAAAGATTTAGGAGTTTCAGATATTGGAGCTTTGTACCGAATCGATTTGCAAACTTCTTTTACCATTAATAAATTTTGGAAATCGATTCGGTATCTTCAGAGATTAGCCGCGTCAGACATACAAACACACGAGTCTTTGTGACTTGTATGTTTATAATATTTTATAAATCTGAAAAATGTGTATCTATTATAGTACATCCACGTTGAGTGTCTGTCCGTGCGCACGCGTTAGAGTCGTTTGTGTTTATTAACATTTTTTACATAACACATTATGTTGACATGTAAACTTGCGACTGTTCATTACTGACTAATTTGTGACGTTATTTATTGTACGTTGTTTTTAATTAGGATGCAAACGGGCAAATGGATCACCTGATGTAAGGAAACTCCTTCGCGAAATGGACAGCCATGCCGTAATAATTTTATCGTGTAAAAATTATTTTATATTAATATCACTTCTGTTAAGATTCTCAACATATTATTGATTTTAAACTTTTTATATTAAAAATTTAATTTAGATTTTTTGCATTAAGTCTTGCTTAAACTGAAAATTCATTTTTTTTAATTATGCATCTAGCGAAAGTTCTATTTCAGGTTTTATATGTAAAAATCTAATTTTGTGACTTACCATACTTTACTACGTAGAAGTTCTGAGCTCATACAATCAAGTGGAATTGAAGCAGTCATAATAAAATTAGCATATAAGATAAGCCTATCTCATAAATTAAATAAACTATGTCATAAAATTTGTAAGCTGCCTATCAGCCCTTTACTAATTTGATGGTGATAAAAAAATATCATTAATTGTAATATACATAATTTTTGTGTGCGTGTATTTGTCACTAAACACCTCCAAAACGACTGGACCGATTTTGATGAAATTTTTGTAGTTATTCAAGTTGATTTTAGAATGCTTATTAGCTTGCCTTAAAAATATATAATAAATATTAATTAACTATGTATTTTTTAGGCAAGCTTGCCTTATTAAATGATTAATAAGTATAAATTATAAAAGAAAATAGAAAAACAAGCTTCAGCACCGGCAAGTCTACTACCAAACACTAAAATCAAAAAAATCACATTAGATTTCTTGATTCATCCTCAGAGTTTTTCATTGCGTGACGGAACCCTTAGATATACAGAAACCTTAACTAATTTTGTATACAAACATTCAACGTCTAATCAAATAAACTTGAATACATTATAATAATATTATTATGACGACCTCTATGGCTCAGTTGGTAAGCGCGTTGGTAGCTTAAGCCGGCGGTCGCGGGTTCGAATCCCGCCGACGGAGTAAAAAGTGTCTCAATGTTCCTGGGTCTTGGATGTGTATTAAATATGTGCATCGTGTAATAAAAATTCTAAATATGTGTATAGTATGAAAGTATTAAATATATTTCCGTTGTCTGGTACCTGTAACACAAGTCCCTCGGGTGCTTACCACTGGGCGAGGTTGACGTGGTGTGAAGCGTCCATAGATATTATTATTATCCGTTAGTTTTATATAAAATTATGATTAAAAAAATTATGAATATAAAAATATGATTAGAGACGTAAAGCACCAAGTATTTGAATATTTAATCTGTGCAGTATTTTTACAAAAACGGCTTTCCTTTAAGCAAAGCTACAAGTAAAAAAATGTCATAAAAGCTACCTTAAGAAAAATTTTTTTGTAAGATTTCAAAAGTAGGCAAACCGAAGCGACATTGTTTTATTTATTATAACAATTGTTGTTAAAAAATACTTTTAGTTTCTATTTCACTTTCAATACTTTCAATACCTCTCAAAGTGCCGATTACCCTTTGTATTATAGTAAGAGACGTGCCGACTTTATTGACTGAAAATTAGTTTTATGTCTTAATTACTGTTCATTGTGATATTGTTTGACGAGCTTATTTCGCCGCGGATAGCTTTAATACTTCAACAATGTGTATATTTTTACAAACCTTTTAAAACAATTGGTGGAGCAAAATCTAAAATATTTATAGTCGGCTCAATAATATAAGGGATATTCTTACCGTATAGTATGACAAATTAAAATTCGCAAACTCACCTACTTTATACAACTTTTCAGGTTCTATTTTAAATATAAGTCAAAGAACTTTTGAGATAATTTTACTATTTGAAATATTTAAAAGTCAAGGGCCCGTTTCTCCGCTTAGTGATAAATTTTCTGTTAGGCCATCCAGAACTTTTTTGACAGAATCTCCATAACAAACAACACCTGTCAACAAAAAGTCTTTTAAAACATGCCCTAAATGTACGGATGAGATGGATAATAGGTAATATGCGTGTAAAACAAAATTAATTGAATGCAAATTTCTGAATTCTGAATTCTGTTGATAAATAACTAAGATATTAGCGATATAAGTTTTCTACCCATCTCTTTCTCTTAAAACGTAATT